>JACWRQ010000126.1:0-46603 GCA_014849955.1 Cryphonectria carpinicola | reverse complement strand
TTTGACCCCCAGCTCCCCCCCCCCCCCCCCAGGCCTTGTCAAGCCATTTATACCCTGCTCAATCATATACAGCATATAAGGCCGGGACTCACCCCCCCCCCCCCCCCCAAATTCCCTGCTATTTGATTGCTGCCACCACCACCACCGCCATATATTCCAGATACATGGCATCCTTTTTCTCCTCCCGCTCCGTAAGGAATCCCTTTTTACCCTTTTCGTTCAAGGTTTCTTCTCGTTGGTGCTGCTGTTGTTGTTGTTTTGTTGTTATCCCGGAGAAAGCCTGCCTCCGCCCCATCCAGCTCGACAGGTGATCGCTGCCTCCACACCTCGCCGTTATCGAGCTCAGGCGTAGTGGACGTCTGCTTGCCATCAAGCTCAGGCGTAGACGTCAGCCTGCAACCGAGCTCAGGCACGGCGGCGCGGCCATGAACCTCGTAGATGGCAGCGGAGTTGGCGTGCAGCTCGGGTTTGTCCCTGATCTCGACTCGCTGCTGCTCGCTGTGGTCTGCTATCGATGCTGCTTCTGCTCTGGCGTTTCTTCTCCGGCGGCGGCAAAATAGTAGCATGCCGAGGATGATCAGGGCGATGCCGACAGTACAACCCACGATGGGCCCTGCTATCCACGCCTTGCTTCCTGGGGGGGGGGGGGAGAACAGAAGTCAGCACATGGACGGTCATCTTGCGCAAGAGAGGGCGGCGGGGGGCGCTTGGTTGCACCCCTGAAGACTCACTGGTCGACTTCTGCTTCGTTGCCGCCGCCGCCGCGGCAGTCGCAGCCACAGCACTCGTAACAATCGTCTCAGTACTCCCAGTCGTTATGGTGATCCCCATGGCCGTGGCCCGGATCGACGCAATCTCCTTCTCGAGCGTGGCGATCTGCAGCGTGTACGAGGCCGGGACGGCGCTCGTGAACCACGCCGGCCGCGTCGCCGCCTCCAGCGCCGAGTACAGCAGCACGGTGGGATCCCCCGTCACCCACGCGACGCTCGCCGCCGAGGCCACGGACTGGGCGAGCTCCGTCCTGACGTAGGTGGGGAGGTACGACTCGATCAGGCTGTTGGCGGCCACCTCGTAGAGGGCAGAGTCATGGCAGGGGTCAGTTATGTCAAGCCGCCTTGATTCCGTGGGGAGCAGAACAGAAACAGAAACAGAACAGATGGTAAATATATCTCTCCCGCACGCAGCTAGGCGTCCCTCTCTCATACTAAAAAAGGGGAGCCGACACACGTACCCATGAGATCGTCCCAACCGTCGTGGTGTAGCGTTCCACGTACGAAGTGGCGGCCCCGCCCGCAGCTGTATAGTAGTCGGTATCAAAGACTCCGATTTCGACATCGACATAGGCCGTCGCGGAGGTCGGGATGGGGCTCGACGCGCTCGAGCAGGCCGACACAAACGGCGAGAACAGCAGACTGTATCCGTCCGCGTCGTCGCCACCGCACCTGAGGCATGCGTTGTAGTGGCCCACGAAGTAGCCGTCTGGGTTGCAGAGGCCAGCGAGGTCGGAGGCCTCGCCTTGGACCTGGGCTTCTATGTAGGCATCGTCTGTGAAGGAAGGGGGGGGGGGGTTTATTTATTTATTTTAGCCTCTTGGTCTGCCGGGTCCCCTGTGTCTGCTGCTGAGGAGGAGGCGACGTCGACGGTAACGATGATGATAGCCTTTAAGGGGGGGGGGGAAGGGTCTTGTTGAACCTACTACACATATCATCGCAGTCTCCCTGTATGTAGACATCGGAATCGCTAGATGACATCGTGAACAATCAATTATTAATTGTATTTTTTTTTTATTTCCTGTTGGAAGCTTCAGGATTTTGACTTTGTCGATGCAAGTAACGCCAACTTTGCGACACGATCTTTGCGGCACGGAAAACAAAGTTATTTCTTTTACCAATATTTTTTTCTTATTATTTAATTGACCCTTATCTTTCTTTCTTTATGGCCTAACCAACGGCGCTTATGCGCACTCCCCCTATGTGCCATAGCTGATGGGGATTTTCATCTCGGCAGAGAACCAACGTGCAGAATCCTGCTGTGGATTTTGGGCTTTGAGGGGTGCTCATTGGTAAAATGCCTAGTACACATGGCTGGGGAAGCTTCCTGATGCGGCCGAGACTGTGACTATATTGCAGGGGGGGTTTTCAGGTGGGAGAAGAGAGAGGGGGGGGGGGGGACACTGTATTTGTTGAAGCAAGAGGCAACAAAAGCGACCGTGGGCAACGAGTAACACCGCCCGAACACATTAGACAGCTTGGTCGGACGTACAATAGGGTTGATTATAAGCTTACCCATATCATCTGCGAGACCCCACGAGCTTGAGAAGGCCTCAGGTGTGCTGCTCGAAATTGCTGGCTGAATCTTCTCTCGTTTGTTGAGATGAGCGCCCTGTCCTGATCAGCTGCTTGTCGTCACCCATCTCGACTCCTGAAGAGAATTGAGCCGGTACAACATTCACGATTGCCACCCATCTCCTGACGAGACCCATTTCCGGTCGGATGCCCGACTGGAATCATATCCCATATAAGAACACACACACACACACACACGGTCTTGCTTGCTATGATTTCCACTTGACGGCATTCGAGCATGACCTGGAGGAAGACTGATCTGAGGGCCATCAGTGGAGAGATCAGAGCAAGCATCACGATGTTCCCAAGGGACGAAGACGTGGGGTAGAAGAAAGAAGAGGGGGAGGGGGGAAAGGGGGGAAGAAAAAAGATTGCAGTCTTGCTGAGTAGTTGAGACCACCGTCAACGATAGGTGTGTGCCTGCTCATCGGCCGACGTTGGGGCCACGACGACGCCGACCAAACACAGTCGAAACAGCGAGTCAAGATGCGTAGGAAGGAAAAAAAGGCCGTCGTGAAGGCCTAACAACTTGCTGTGTCACCCGAGGCAGCCAAACCCAACGGCCAACAGGCAAAAACTCGGCTTACCCAAACCGATGTGGCGACGTTCAGAGCGGCCCGTCACAGGCTCTCTCTCTCTCTCTCTCTCTCCCCCTCTTTCTCTCTCTTCTGTAGCAGCAGCAGCAGCAGTAGTAATAAGGAGCCGTGGGGAATCGGGCCTCCTTTTCTTCTGTCGTCAAATGGATGACGGGAGGCGTTGTGAGCCTTGCAGGTTTTGGCGTCGGCCGGAACTTTAGGGCCCAGACTTGGAGGGGATTGTTTATTTTTAGAAGCCCTGGATCTTGGGCGAATCCGAAGGGTCCCCAGCCCACCGGGCCCCAGAGCTCGGGTTCCTCTGCAGCACAGCCTCCCCAGGACAGCGGTCCAAAAGAGCCCAGCCGTCGTAATGTGGCGGACGGCTGCGGAGGGGGACTTGCGTAGTCCTCGCTCGAAAAATTTAAAGGCCAAGCACTCAAGGTGAAACCTAATCACGAGAGAAGGAGGAGTCGCGAGGGACATTTGACCCTTTTTTTTCTTTTTCTTTCCTTTCCCTTTCCTTCTTTCTTTTTTTCCTCTTCCACCTCAGGACAGGCAGACAGACAAGAGGGTCAGTCCAGTCAGTCAGTCAGTCAGTCAGTCAGTCAGTCAGTCAGCCAGCCAGTCGGTCGGTCGGTCGAGACCCTGTGTCGTAAGGGCGGTCTGTTAGTCTGTGAGGTACCGACCAGCTCGTATTGCTGGTTGCCTGGCACGACTGGGACACACTCGTCAGTCTCGTCTGCCGATCAGGGCTGATCCCCTCTCCACCAGCCACCTCGTCTGCTGCTGCTGTGACCTCAGTGCCCAGGATACGGAGAGAAGTGTGCCAAGTGCTCATCCTCTGGGGGAAGGGCAATCTCTTTGGAGAGACTTCAAATTGCTGGTATTGGCATCAACATGTGCATCTTGTGATGGTCATTAGTTACACACACCGTCTGTTCCATGGGCTGCCAAACCACACAGAGAAAACATTCGGTTGCTTGTTGTTGGTTATGCCTTCTACTCAGCCTCGTGGCCCGCGTCTCCACTGGCAAGGGACTCTTTGCGTGGTGAAGCCTACTTATTATGCACACATATGATACGCCGCGTCCGTTTTTGACGGTGAAGGGGAGAAAGGACACCGTGTATTGTCAGTCATCATCCATAGTTCATGGTTTTCCGGGTAAGGTTGGTGATCCTATATGGTCCTCTTCCTTCTCCTTCTCTCCTCACACTCTCTCAAGTCGGGGGCTCTCAGCCTACAAGCAGTTTGGGCTCCGGTGGGAAGATCCTCTTGGATGCGCTGCAGCAACCAACTGCTGCAGCAGGATCTGGCTGTGGCGCATGTAGGACGTTGTCTGCATTTTTAGCTGCTCCCTCGGTCCGCCTGATCGGCTCAGTGATATCCGGTTTTCTCAAGGTTGATGATGATGATTCCATCGCTACGGGTTAGGCGGCCAGACCTGCTGCTTTGCTTATGTACAGCAAACCTGGGTCGAGGCGAGAGAGAGAGAGAGGCCCGTATCAGACCCAAGGTGAAGTTGGCCTTGTAAGCTGATCTGTTGCACGCGCGACGTCACAAGGCGATAGAAGAGGTGGCCACCGCGGCAGAGACCCGACAGCTTGTGCAGGCACAGACCACGGAGCGGGGGGCAGGCAGGCAGGTAACTGTCTGTGGAGGATGGATGGGCTCGTCGAAGCGGTCGAGACCCAGACCGTCTCGTCCCCCGCAAGACACGTTTGTTGGCTGGAGGGCCCTTTGCAGCCTGGAGGAGGAAGGGATGCCGTCCCAGGTGCAGCAGCAGCATTGCGACAAACCCGGATCGTCGCTGGAGCTGAGGCGAGGGCGGCCGAAGGAAGACCCAACAGGGTGGAGCTGGAGGACCACCACACAACTCATCGCGTCTGACAGCGTTCCAGAAGCTAGACTCCATCCAGGACCTCACCGTCGCCGAAGGAAGAACCCCCATCGACGACCAACGGGTTTTGTTGAGAAGCGTTGGACCTGGAGATGGTGGCATTCTGCGCTGTTGGAGAGTTATAAAAAAAAAAGAAGAGCTATGTCGGCCGCGTGCCTATTGTGGCGGGTGAGATCCCGAGGTTGCAGGGTCGAGGAGAAATCTTGAACCAGATCATAGTGTACATCACAAACTCGACTGCGCCACCCAGATTTTTCTTTTCCTTTTCAAGATTTCCACAATGTACTGTGGGTTTATGGGCGGGCGTTGCAGCGCAACAGAAAGCACCTGAGAGGGGGAAAATTTAGCGGGCCGGGGGGTTGGAGTATCCTGGTACATCCTGACCCTGCAGGTGCTGTTGCTACAGGGGGTGACGTTGTCTTGGGAGGCCCTGTCCTGGCCTTAGCACAACTGAATGATGCTGCTGCGGCTGCCCAGCCCAGCCCGCTACGGTGCCAAGTATCGTGGCACGTACCCTGCCCCCCCCCCCCCACCACGGGCCCTGCCACACTCCATCACTCCGTCACTGCCCGCCACGACCACCTGTCAGACCCTACTACTACTTTTACTGCCTTGGGTCTCCCTGGCCTCTCCTTCTCTTTATTTATCTGCCACCGTCCGACCATCTTCGCCCTTTCGTTCTCGTTTTATTTACCCTTTCCCTCCTACAATTTCCCGCTTCTTTTCCCCCCCCCCCCTCTCTCTCTCTTTCCCCTTCCTTCTTTTAATACAAAAACAACGCAAGGAAAAGAAGAAGTAGAAGAAGAAGAAGAAGAAGAAAAAAGACAACAACCAGAACATCATAACTGGGTTTCGTGGTCATCATCCAGCCAATACCAACAAATCCGTCGAACGCGTCCACCAGATATTTCCGGACTCGACCAAAAACCAGGAGAGGGGCGACGTCATCTCCTGCATTCTCTTCATAAATAAACAGCAAACAAGAACAAAACAAGAGCCTGGACAAGATGGGTTTCGGAAGGATAGTCTGCGTGTTTGTGCCATTCGCACTCACGATCGCCAGTATCATCACGCTGCTGGTGGCGTGCCTGGCAGGCATCGCGTCCAAGGACTCGTACAACTTCAAGATCAACACCACCGACTTCTCCATGAGCGTGAGCGAGATCTCGAAGCTGCTCGAGTCCCGCAGCGAGCCCCTCCCGATCTACGTGCGGGACTCTGCCGGCAGCGCCGTCCAGAGCGCGGCCAGTGCCCTCGAGAGCGATGCTGGTACTGCCACGTCGGACCTCAAGAGCGACTTCAGCGGCCTGCTCTCGACCGCCTCGGCGGCCCTCTCGACGGCGACGTCTGTGGCGGATGCCGAGTCTGCCATCAAGGCCGACCTGCTGAGCAGCAACATCACGGCTGCGGACCTGGGCCTGGCGGACGCCTACTACGTCTCCATCTGGAACTACTGCGAGCACAGCAACAACGGCACCACGACCTGCAAGAAGGGCAAGTTCGACTGGGCCACCAACGCCACCAAGACGTTCGAGAAGACCTTTTCGGCCGTCGTCAACGCCACGGGCGGCAACACGACCATCCCCTCGGAGCTCAAGAGCGGCATGAACACGTTCGCGGCCGTGACCAAGTGGACCGAGATCTGCTTCATCATCGCCTTCGTCTTCCTGGGCGCCACCATCCTGTTTGGTATCTTTGCCAACTGCACCCGCTTCTTCTCCATCTGCGCCACCCTCGTCGCGATCGTCGCCGCGCTGGCCGTCATCGCCGCCGCCGGCCTGGCCACGGGCGCCGCGGCCGTCGTGGTCGGTCTGGCAGAGGGCAGCGCCAAGAAGTACGGCGTCACCGCCTCCTTCAACAAGCACTTCCTGGTCAACGTGTGGCTCGCCGCCCTCTTCATCATCGTCGCCGTGCTGTTCTGGACCTTCTCCATCTGCTGCTGCGCCCCTGACCACCAGAGGAGGGGCCGCGGTGGTGCCGGCCGCAAGAACTTTGACAACGGCGCCGCCATGATGGCCCAGACGGGCGGTGCTACGGGCGGCCGTGGCTACCAGCGCCTTGCAGACCCCGAGGTCCCAGCCATGTCGAGTGCCTACTCGGGCGCCGGCTACGGCCAGGGCGAGTCTGCCCACTACTACAACTCCAACACCAACAACACGGGCTCGGCATACGAGCCTTACAAGCACACAGCCGCCTAAGCGATGCCTATTTGCTTGTTGTGTGTGTGTGTGTGTGTGGTCTTTTTTGGGGGGGGGGGGGGAATCAAGCAGATAGGGCTGGATTGCTCATGGCTAACTGGAAGGATGGGGATTGTGGTGTCTCTTTTTCATCATGTGCATCTATTGACGGGCAAAATGGAATGCGTTCGGGCTTTAGGTTCACACTGTATGGCGTTAGAGGGGCGAGGAGGGTAAACATGACCAACATTGCTGCTAGCTACACTTGGGGGAATTTTTTTCTCTCCTTATTGATTTCATTTTTTTCTTTCTTTTCTGTCTTGGGAGGAAATATCACGACACGAACTTGTTCAGGTAGACAGACTATTGCTACTGCTACTGCTACTGCTACTGCTACTACAGAGCATGATACCCGTCGGAAATGGAATGACATACATTTTATAAAACAAAAACAGGTTACTACTTCATTCATTATGGTGATGATCCTGTTTGAATGTTGCTATGCAAGAAGATTGACTGAGGCGCGTTCGTCTCGGCCCGTCCCGATTTTCCAACAGCCCAACAATCTTCAGATCTTGGATTAAAAAATAAAATGAAAAAATACAAATTCGAGACTGTTCTAGACTTTTGCTGTGATCTTCTTTTATGAAACAATGCACGCTCATATATTGTACATCTTAAGAGAAGATCTTATTACTGTTGTAAGTGGTTGAACTGGCACTACAGCGACAGACAAAAAAAAAAAAAAAAAAAACAGACAAAAAAACACAAACAACAAAAAAAAATGAAAAACAAAAAAAAAAATAAAAAAAATAAAAAAAATAAATAAAAAAAAAAAAAAAAAAAAAAAAAAAAAAAAAAAAAAAAAAGACAGTCAGGAAGTTACAGTTGGAGCCTCGAATCCACAACCTCGAAAGGGAAGAGAGAGAAAAGGAAGGGAAAAAAAACTCGACTTTTCAGATCTTTACCCTTCAATTAATCCACATTCACTCACTCAACTCAACTCAACCCACATCAACAACCATCCAACACTCATTCTCAACCCAAACAAGCTCCTCGCCAAGCGATGAGCGACCATGGCGGCAACCGCCCGGCAGGAAACCCCCTCTTCCCCCTCCGGCGAGCGCACACTCATACCCCAATCACCGCCCTAGAGTTTTTCTCCTCCTCCTCCTCCTCCTCCTCCTCCAGCAACAACAGTAACAACAAGACATCTCTCTACCTCCTCTCAGGCGAGGACACACACCTCCACATCCGCAACGCTCACACCACCCACCTCTGCGCCTCGATCCGTGTCTTTGCCTCCCAACCCATCCAAGGCTTGTGCGTAGGCGCCTCTTCTCCGTTGAGGGAGAGAACCGCCGCCGCCACCCTCCTCACAGACCCAGACGTCCTGGTATGGGGTGGACCGTGGGCTGCTGTCGTTCCTGGCTCGGAGATTGCCCGCCTGCTGAGACAGTATGAGGACCACCAGGGCCGACCTCAGCTCCTCGAGCTTCTGCCGCCGCCGCCGTCGTCGTCGTGGCGGCCGGGTGGAGGAGGAGGAGGAGGAGGTGGTGGTGGTGGTGGCGGCAGGGGAGGCGACGCAGTTGTTCTTCACGCTGGAGACTGGATCTACGCCGGTGCGCTGTCGCCTCGGACGGCGGGGCTCGGGGCGCTGGTCACGGCGCACAATGAGGTGGTTCCGCTGCGGGTAGTCCGCCGTGCGCCGGGGGTGGTGGCCCTGCGGCGGGGTAGAGTGCGGGCTCCGCCTTCGTCGAGACCGATCTTGTACTCGGCGCAGCTGCGGTGGGTGGGTGAGGAGGGCCGGGGAAGGAAGAAGAAGGAGGAGAAGGAGGAGAAGGAGGAGGAAGAGGAGAAGCAGAAGAAGAAAGAAGAAGACTCGGTGTTGGTCGCGGCGGGCACGGCGTTTGGGGAGATCGTGGTGTGGCGATGTCGGGTGAGCGGGGATGACGACGAGAGGGGGGAGGAGGAGGAGGAGGAGGAGGAGGATGGCGCGTACGGGGTGGAAGTGCTCTACGTGCTGACAGGCCACGAGGGAAGCATCTTTGGTGTGGATATATCTCTAGAGATCATGATAGATGGGGATGACGACGCCGACGCCGATGACGAGGTGAACCCGCGGCAGAGGCCGGCGAGGCTGCTGGCCAGCTGCAGCGACGACCGCACGGTGCGCGTGTGGGACATCTCGGACACCAGAGCCGGTGCAGGTGGTGATGACGGCGGGGCTGTGGTGGTGGGTGCGACGAAGAGGAGCGCTGCGATTGCGGCGAGGGAGACGGGGTTTGGGGAGAACGAGGGGTCGTCTGACCTTGAGGCTTGCTCAAGACATGTCTCGTCGACGCCGCTGGCCGTGGCCATGGGCCATGTCTCGAGGATATGGAGCGTGCGGTTTGCGCCGATGCTGGGGCCGGCAGGGGGAGAAGGAGGGAGGAGCAGCAGGGCCAGCAGGGCCAGCAGGAGGAGGAAAAGGAGGATGGCTGTGTACTCGTTTGGCGAGGATGCTACCGCGCAGAGGTGGCGGCTTGACGTCGATGGTGGCGGCGGTGGTGATAATGATCTGGCCGTGGAGATCCTGCATGAGGCTCTCATACACAGGCACGGCGGCAAGCATATCTGGTCGAGCGCCGTCCTGGGCCAGCAGCAACAGCAACAGCAGCAGCAGCAGCAGCAGAAGCAGCAGCAGCAGGAGCAGGAGGAGGAGGAGGAGGAGGAGGAGGAGGAGGAGGAGGAGGAAGGAGAACAAGGGGAAGAGGAGGAAAGGCTCTGTGCAGCCAAGGTGCTGGTCGCCACGGGCGGAAGTGATGGCAAGATCAACATCGTGCAAGACTTCCTGTATGGGGGCGAATCGGACGGCTGCTCGGTGTTGCTTGACATTTCTGGCTCAGAAGTTGCGCGGCGGTTTCCGATCCGTGATGGCGTGCCTAAGGACGACGGGAATGGAAACGCTGAGGGTGCCTCGCATGCCGTCGTCAGGCAGACAAAAGGAACGAGAAGTTCTGTGAAAGACGAGGAGGAGCCCTTCATGATGTATGCTCTCCTGTCCAACTCGTCCATCCTTGCCACGACACCGGCTGGGCGCATCTTCCACGGCGTGTGGAAGGATGAAGGCCGGGCGGTACAATGGACGGGAGTGCCTATACCGACACCAATACAAGACGACCTGCGACGGTACCAGATCGTCCGCAGCGTGGGCGTGGGCGTGGCGGACACGGACACGGTTCTCTTGGGCTCTGCAAGTGGAGGGCTCTACAGGTACCGGCACGGCCGAGTTCAGCTGGTGTGCAAGATGGCGCGCAAGATTGCAGATGTGTTCCCACTACCCAGCGACGACGAGCTTCTTCAGGAACTTGTGTCGACTTCTGAGGGTATTGACAAGTCACACCTCACACCAGTCGTTGTCCTGACCATGGGCAGTCTGCATGTCAGCCTGCTGGTACTCGACCTCACCTCGGACAAGGACGATGATATCCTGCAGGGAGAATACACGATCGAGCTGGAAAAAGGCTTCACACCCACAGCAGTAGGCTTCTGCCACGGCCACCTCATCTTCGGCTCACGCCTCGGGGCCCTGCTGCTCTACAGGCCATTATCGCCATCAAAGTCATCATCATCATCATTGTCCACTGCTGCGGACACCACAACAACAGGCGGCAGCGCGACCTTTGAGAAGATCGCCCGCGTCGACCGCCCCTTCACCAAAGACGCAGTCTCCTGCATCATTTCCCTCCCCCCGCCGCCACCACCACCAACAACGCCAGACAGCCCATCGCCATCATCCCCTTACTTCCTCACCACCTCCCGTGACGGCCGCTACCGGATCTACGAGTTCACCACAACAACAACCACCAGCCCGGTAGTCCAGCTCCGCCACGAGGCCGTCCCACCCCTAGGTCCCAACATCGAGTCCGCCCTCTTCACTACATCCTCTGCCTCCTCCTCTTCCTCGCCGCCCGAGCTCATCCTCACAGGCTTCCGCTCGCGGGACTTTGTCGTCTGGAACGAGACCCGCCAGCTCGAGCTGGCCCGCGTCGACTGCGGCGGCGCCTACAGGTCGTTCGCGCACCGCACCGACCCTCGGGACCCGGCAAGACTATCGTTCGTCTGGACCAAGGCGTCGCGCACGTGTGTGTTCTCGCAGGCTGCGCTGCCGCGGCGCGTGGTCAAGGGTGGTGGGCACGGGCGGGAGATCAAGGCTGTGGCAGCGGCGGCGAGGGCGGCGGGGGCTGGCGGGGGCTTGTTGGCGACGGGGGCGGAGGATACCACGCTGCGGATATGGAGGTATGACGGGGATGCAGGTGATACGGGGGTGGCGTCGTTGTCGTCGTCGTTGTCGTCGTCGTCGTGTCTTGCTGTTGTGGAGAGGCACACCACGGGGATCCAGTGCCTCAGGTGGGCTGGGGAGAGGTACCTGGTCAGCAGCAGCGGCAACGAGGAGCTGTTTGTCTGGCGGGTCACGCGGCTGGACCGGTCGGGCTATGGGGGGCTCGCTGTGGTCTGCGAGGGGGTGTACCCGGACAAGACCAAGGATGGCGACCTCCGGATCACGAGCTTTGATGTCGAGGCCGAGGCCCCCCTGCCGCAGACCACCCTGGGCGATGATAATAATAATGATAAGGAGGAGGAGGAGGAGGAGGAGGAGGAGGAGGAAGAGGTTCTGATCCTGTCCCTGGCCCTCTCGAACTCGACGCTGCGGACTTATAGGTACTCTCAAACCGGAGGGTTCAGGCTCCTGGCGCAGGGCAGATACACGGGCGCGTGCCTGATGCAGATCCGGCACCTGAGGATCGCGGAGGCGGCTGCGGAGGCTCATGTCCTGACGGCGTCTACGGATGGGCACATTGCGCTGTGGAAGATGCCTGCAGCGTCCACCACACCGGAGGCGGCTGAATATACCCTGACAGAGGTGCTCAGGCTGCACCAGAGCGGTGTCAAGGCGCTGGACGCGGTTCCTATCCCTCCATCTCTTCCCGAGGACGGCGGCGCAGGAGCGCAAGGTCGCTCACGAACCTCCTCCTCCACCACCACCTCCTCCTCCCTTTCCGCCTCATACGCCGTGCTCACAGGTGGCGATGATAATGCCATCGGCTACCTACGCCTGGACTGGGACCCGACGGCCAGAAACTACGTCGTGACCTCTCGCTCTCTCGCTCACGGCGCGCATGCGGCTGCGGTCACGGGGCTGTGCATCACCGGCCTCGACAGCCTGGGTGCTGGTGGGGGCGGGGGCGGCGGGTACCAGGTGAGGTTGTGCACGGCGAGCAACGACCAGCGGGTGAAAGCCTGGCGGGTCGATGTGGAGGAGAGAGGGAAGGTCAGGAAGGTTGCGCTGGTGGAGGACAGATATAGTAGTGTCGCGGACTGTGGAGATGTAGCGATGATGGTGGATGCGTCTGGGGGCAAGAGGGGAACTGTGGTTGTTGTTGTTGTTGGTGTCGGGATGGAGTTTTGGAGCTTTTAGATGAGGTGAAAAGGAGAGAGAGAGAGAGAGAGACAGAGAGAGAGGTGGTGGTGGTGAAGGCATTTATTTACAATCCCGCCACTCACTCACCGCGCAATTGGCGCTGCTCGTACTATTACCTCTTCTGATCACAACAATAATCGACACATTTGATGTGAGGATATAACATGATCAGCAATGTGTGTATATAATATTAGACAGACATATTGAAATTTCCAGGAGAGAAAGGAGGAAGAAGAAAGGAAAAAAAAGAAAAAAGAAAAAAGAAAGGGACTCTTCTCTCCTTGAAACCAGAGCCCGCGGATCTTCTGCACGTCCTCGTCTCGAGGGTCGTACCAAGGCTCTCTCTCTCTCTCTCTCTCTCTCTCTCTCTCTCTGGAGGAGGCTCTTGGATTAAGCAGGATTACATATGACCAACAAGCCAAGCCAGAATCTCACTGTGTAGTTAGCGAATGATTCTGCGTTGATTTCTTTTTCTTTTTTTTGTTGTTTTATCAATAAATATGCAGTGTTTCGAGCTGTGTTCGTGGTGGGCCAAGACCGCAGAAGGCCTTGGCAATGGTGACCAGTTTGCAGGTTGGGGTTTGGGAGGGGAAAGGAAGAAGAAGAAGAAAAGATATATATATATATATATATATATACCTTGGTGAGGTGTCCTGTTGTTGGTTCTATACTGTATACTGAAGCAACTTGGTATAGAAGAAGTAATTGTGTTGTACTATTTGATAACCAATAGGTGTTGTGGTCCCAGTGGGTCCAGGGTTAGCTGCAGTAAACTGAGCGACCACCCCCCCCCCCACTACCATAGCAGGGTACTACTATAGCGCTGTACCACCCACCGTAGTACTATGTACATAGGCCTGTAGAACTAACTGTACAGCACGTACCTTACCATGACCTCCTCCTCTGTCCAGTATTCATCTACGCATATGTGCAAAGAAATAGAGACGACCTTTCTCTCTGTCATGTCTCTCTATCCGGAAGCACCAACCCCTAAGTAACCCCCCCGACCGCTCCTTTCAACCTCTAAACATAGTTCCTCCTGTCGTCTTCGCTCCTCCTTCAACAACAACAACAACAACAACAACAACAACAACAGGAAGGGAATCGATTATTACCCTACCTACCTAGCCGCCTCTAAAAATACAAACGAAGTCATCTCGACCTTTCCTGCCACGTACATAGCACGCATCCACACAACATACACCATCAGTTGGTCAGTTCTGGTTGGTCTCTCTCTCTGTCTCTCTCTCTCCATCCAACATCAAACAACCTTCATCTCTGGTCTTTTCTTTGGTGCTCTGAGCCAAAGTTGTTGTTGTTGTTGTTGTTGTTGAGTAACCCCCCCTTGTCCCTGTCCCTGTCCTTGTCCCTGTCCCTGCCCCTCCTCTTCTTCATCCTCCTCCTCCTCTTCTTCTTCTTCATCTCCTTCTTCCATCTTCTTCCTCCTCCTCTTCTTCTTGTCCCTCCTTGCCTCTTATTCCTAGCAAAAAGACCTGACTTGGAGGCTAGATTAGATCCGTTTCAGTGGGCTTCGAGTGGTGCCAGCCCAAATCTTCGACCCACATCTTTTTTTTTTTTTGTTGCCTGCTTGCGCCGTCACCCTTTCTTCGTCCTCACACACAGCCTCTCACAACCACCCATCGTCATTCGCCCCGCTACAACTTGCGCCTCTCACCTTACGAAGCCTTCGTCCTTATCCTCCACCTTAATTCCGAGCCCGCCAGTCCACCCCCCGTGCCTAGCGAGGCTGACCATTCTGCCACCTTCTTTTTGGCCTCGATCTAGACCACCTGCCATCCCCACAACAGGCCAAGCCAAGCCGGGCGTCTCTCTCTGACCTCATTGCCTTAGGCACAATCTGCGAGAGAGAGAGAGAGAGCCTCCTACTACTCCTCCTCGTCGACATCGATACAGCTCAGCTTCACGTCCTCCTCCCGCGCGCCGCTCCCCACCTCGCCTCATCCCTCCTCTTCTCCCCCACGATCTCGACCTCGAAATCACCAGCCACGGAGCCAATACAGAGCCGTCGTCGTCCCATCACCGCCACCCGCGTCGTGGCTGTCCTCGTCCGACTCTACCATCCTCCTTAGCACCCACCCACCCACCCACCTTGCCAGAGCGGGTCACAAGACAACAACAAACCAGGTTTTTGGTGGTTTTTTTTTTTTTTTTAAAAAAAAGAGGCCACACCGGCGAAGACGGGTGCAGCGACAGGCTATTGTGGGCATCGTCAAACAACAAGACCACATTACCTCCCACGCGCACACCGTGCTAGCCTGCCGAGCCCCCCCCTCTCCCCATCGCATCCCTTTCCTTCCTGACCGATCAACCGACCGACTGACCGACCGACTGACCGACTGACCGACCGCCCTCCCCTCCCTCCCTTCCTCCCTCCCTCCCTCCCGAACCTCATAGCGGCCCGATGGGTAATCAGCCATCCAAGGCCGGCAGCGGCACCTCCAGGCCGAGCAGCTCGGCCGGCCCGGACGGCCTGCAGTCCCTGCCCTCCTTCAGCAAGTCCGACACCAAGGACTCCACGAGGTCCTTCAAGGCCCTGCGGTCCAAGATACCAGGCTCGGGAAAGAATGACAGCCCGCGGGCGTCTGCGCTGCTGTCCAACGGCGAGGCGGACAGGTCGGACTCGGAGACCATCCGGTCCGGCAGGTCTGCACGCCACTCCAGGAGCAGGTCGTCCGACCCTTCCATAACAACAACGCCTGCCTCCCCAGGCTCCCCCGACATGTCGACCGTCACCTCCCCGCTCGACGACGCCCAGCCGCCCCCGTCCCCCATACAGTCGGCCTCTGCCATGTCGGGCAAGCACGATGTCAGCGCCGCCCAGGCCTCGGGCGAGGTCGATCACGTCTCGGACGCGCCGCCCACCGGCGTGCCCAACCCGAACGCCGACCCCGTCCTGCCCGGCCAGCCCATCCTGGTCAGGCGCGACAACCCCGCCGGTAACCCCGTGCAGGGGGCCGCCGTGTCGCCGAGGGACGACGTGGCCGGCAGCGTGGCCATGAGCGAGATCAAGGACATCGACCTGGACGATTTCATCAAGAGGCTGCTGGATGCCGCGTACGCCGGCAAGGTGACCAAGAGCGTCTGTCTCAAGAACGCAGAGATCGTGGCCATCTGCCACCGCGCGAGGGAGGTCTTCCTCTCGCAGCCCGCCCTCCTGGAGCTGGACGCCCCGGTCAAGATCGTCGGCGACGTCCACGGCCAGTACACAGACCTCATCCGCATGTTTGAGATGTGCGGCTTCCCGCCCTCTGCCAACTTCCTCTTCCTGGGCGACTACGTCGACCGCGGGAAGCAGTCCCTCGAGACCATCCTGCTGCTCCTGTGCTACAAGCTCAAGTTCCCCGAAAACTTCTTCCTCCTGCGCGGCAACCACGAGTGCGCCAACGTCACCCGCGTCTACGGCTTCTACGACGAATGCAAGCGCAGGTGTAACGTCAAGATCTGGAAGACCTTTATCGACACCTTCAACACCCTCCCCATCGCCTCCATCGTCGCCGGCAAGATCTTCTGCGTCCACGGCGGCCTGTCCCCCGCTCTCCGGGACATGGACGACATCCGCAACATCGCACGGCCCACAGACGTCCCCGACTACGGTCTGCTGAACGACCTGTTGTGGTCCGACCCCGCCGATATGGAGTCGGACTGGGAGGCCAACGAGAGGGGCGTGAGCTATTGTTTCGGGAAGAAGGTCATCACGGACTTTTTGACCACACACGATTTCGATCTGGTCTGCCGAGCACACATGGTGGTCGAGGATGGCTACGAATTCTTCACCGACAGGGTGCTGGTGACTGTTTTTAGTGCACCAAACGTGAGTCGTAACCCCCCCCCCCCTTTTTTTTTTTCTTTTTTTTTTTTTTTTTTTTTTTTGCCGCCCACGATTCAATTCTGTCGGTTGCCTTGAGAGAAAGGCAGAGAGAGAGAGAGAGAGAGAGAAAGTAAGGAAGAGAGAAAGAGAGGAGAGAGTTTCTCATCTGCTACAGTCATAGCCACGCTCATTCTGACGTCGGCCGCGAGACCTCAAACCACATTGTTTCATGTTTCGCATTATATCGTGTGTTCCACCTTGAACCCGCTGCACCTCTCTCGACTTTCGACTCTACTCTATACTTTATACTCTCTACTCTACCCTGTACTTTATACTCTCAAAAGAAAGGACACGCACACACACACACACACTGTGCACTGCACTCTGTTTATCATTCTCCCTCCTTTCTCCGCTTCCGTCACGATAGCCATGTCGACTCACCAGAACCCCCCACCAAAGAGACCGAGGCTCTCTCTCCAGATCAAGGCCATTTCAAGCGGGCCCAACCTCCGAGCCTCCAGGACCATCGCCGCCGTCGTTAACCCGACATCACCAACCTCCTTCAACACCCTCTCCAATGTCTACGCCACCGCCATCGACCGCTCGACGCCCGTGACGGCCATCAACACCAAGCCGCAGCCGCAGCAGCACCGGCACCAGCACCAGCACCAGCACCAGCAGCAACCCCTCAGGCTGCAGACGCAGAACCTGGCCCCCAAGACTCCCTACGGAGGCGCCCCTACGCCCTTCGTCTCAGCTCCCGAGACTCCCCTCACGGCCCAGCCGATGTCGCCCGCCGTGGCCAGTCTTCAGGATGCCGCCGTCTGCTTCCCGAGCACCATGACAGCGACACCTCCCTTGTCCGCAGGGCCCGTCGACGGCAGCGAGACGAAGCCCTTCTCCTTCAGCACAGCAGATACGTCGTCCGCATCGACCATGGCCGCGCCGCTGTCAATGTTACACAATGACTCCTCTTCCTTCTTGGCCTCCTCCTCCTCCTCCACAACGCCCCTGACGACACCAACAGCGTCTCGACACCACGCAGCAGCCATGGCCACCAATACCCCCTCCGCCACGACACAACCGGCCCCCCACCACAACCACCACCACCAACAACGCCGGAATACCCTCCCTCTCGCCGTCACCAGGCCCAACAACGTGTCGCTTCCCTACGTCCGCAACCGCTCCCTGCACTCGATCCTCCGCAACTCACCGCTGCCGCCGCCCACCGCCCGAACCCCCATCTCCCCGCGCCGCCAGTCCCAGCGCCTGGCCGAGAGGGCTGCCCGCCGCGTCTGCTACGAGAGCCCCATCGAGCGTATTATTACTACCAACGAGTACGTCACCTCGCACATCGACCTGCTGCTCGCCGAGGACAACTCGCCGCTGTCTTCGTCGTCGACGGCCACCACCACCACCCAGCCAGTTCCTGCCGTTGCTGCGGGAGCAGCAGCAGCAGCAGCAACAGCAGCAGCAACAGCAGCAGCAGGCCAGTCCTCCTCACCAGCGGACGAAGAGGCGACACGCGACGGCGGGATGACGCCAGGTCCGTTCGAGGAGATGAGGAGGCGGATGGCAGGGCTGGCGGCACGGACGCCCACATCCCCTGTGGGGGGGAGCCCGGTGGGCGTGAGGAAGAGGAAGAGAAAGGAGAGGAACAGGCGGTGGGTATGGACGATCGGGAACGAGGAGGACGAGGATGGCGCCGAGGATGAGGTGGGCGGGGCTATAGCTGCGCTGAGGGCGGCTGCGAAGGCGCAGGGCGAGGCTGAAGCTGGTGCTAGCCCCAGCTCACGGGCCATGGCGGCTGCTGCAGGGGATTTTCCTCGTGCTGTACAGCACCAGCAGCACCAGCAGCACCAGCAGCCTGTCATGGCTCGGGCCGTGATGGTGCAGTCGCCTATGGATATCGCCACGCCGAGCATTGAAACGTACGAGGAGGAGGCCGCCCGTAATGATGCTGGTGGCGGTGGTGATGCCATGGAGGACGTGACAATGTCTGACTCCGAGGTGCAAGAAGGGTCGTCGTCCTTGGCCGAGGTGGACCCCAGGAGGGCCATCAGCCTCACGCCTAGCGAGATGGATTTTGATATGTTGGCCACGCCGACGGTGCCGCCGTCCAGGAAGGACTTCCACCAGATGATGGTGCCGGCGTCGGCCGTGTCGAGGTTGGCGAGGAAGGGGGACGAGGCACAGTCGGGGAGTTTGTTTAACCCGGTCACGGGGAGTCGGCAGGATACACCTGTGCCCGCTGAGATGGTGACGGAGAAGAGGGAATAAATGTATGTTTGTATAAGTTTAGGGACTTTTTTCTTCTTCTTTCCCTTTCCTTTTCCTTTTCCTTTTCCTTTTTCTCCCTTCTTCGGCATCACTACGAGTCAAAGGGACTGAAGGGAGTGAAAGGGAAGGAATAGGATTATTCATAGCGTGCGTTGATTTTTCCTTTTTGTAAATCTCTTTTGGTGTTCTCTATGTTATTTCCGTTTTCATGATAGCATTCTGCACTGAGGCATACGAGCGGAGAGACGATTTTGGTTTATGAGAAATGAATAATGTGAATGAAGAGGTTGAATTTACGCAGGAGGTAGTTTTTATCCAAGAATGCCTTTCAATCTGAGGTCTGAGCACCAGAGATGATTGTCTTTACTCGGCTGTTCTCTTTTGCAATCCAAACTCTGTATTAAAATTTCACAGTTCGCTGGCCGATATAATAGATGTGCAGCATAACATATGGGTCCTGATGAACCTCCCCCCCCCCCCCCCCCAAAAAAAGGCATTTCAGCCAATCATCTTACATGGATCCTGCCGACCACTGCGACTTTGGCGAGGCTGGACCGCCAGTGGAGCACTCATATTTTTCTGGCCTTTGATCTTCCTGCTGTGAGCGTCAATCTGGAAATAGGTGAAGGAAGACTGGAATGAAATCTCAAAGGTGAGAAAGGAGGAGAAAAAGAAGAAGAAGAAGAAGAAGAAGAAAGCAAGGATCGGTTGAAAGTGTGTATCAAGGCTCTTTAACGTCTGCGCAACTGGGAACGTGAGCTCCTCATGCCACTCTCCCAACTGGTATTATTTAATTTACGTAGAGTGCATTTCTTGAAAGTCCTTTACTACCATGGACAAACCATGCATGCCAAGTGTATGATCGCCGGTGCATAAAATAATGCAAGCCAGATTTGACACATAAGCCCCTCCTCCACACACACACACCCACCCCTCCCCCCCCCCAATGGCTCAGCAAATAATAGCATCACAGTCTGCATAAGCGTGAGAGGCTGTGTTTGTGGCTGAGGTTGCGTTCTGGCTTTGCAATTTTTTTATTCTTTTATTCTTTTATTCTTCTTCTTCTTACTCCACAAGAGGGCGAGTGGAACTGTATTGACATTATCAATATAGACGAGCTCCGAGTCCGAGTCCGAATGGGAAAAAGAAAACTGAAAAAATTCATTCATTTCCCTGCATTTGAGAATTCAGTATCCATGATAGTGATTTATATATCTCTGCATGCAAATTTCACCCCCATGCACCGATTCCTCTACCGTTAGTTTATCAACAAGTGGACAATGACACTGCTCGGATCTGAACGGGATGCCTTTGTGGCAACCCTCTCCGACGTCCACACCTCGCCTCCCAAGCCCCAGCTCAGGCCACGAACACTCAACCCCGCGGCAGACCACGAGAAGATCCGCCACTGGATCCAGGCCTGCAATGCACAGCACCAGAGGGACTGCATCCCACCGCCCATCACATCACGCAGCACAACCCAGACACCCGACTGGGTCATCGACATCACACAAAAGGCCTGCATCGTGCCGGGGGACACAGTCGACAGATATGTGGCCCTCAGCTATCGCTGGCCGCCAGAGCCAGGGCTCCTGCTCACGAAGCACACCGTATCTGACTTCAGGACACCCGGGTTCCTGGCAAGGAGCTCGTCCAGGTCGACAACCCCGGAAAAGATCCGAGAGGCCATGGCTCTGGCCCGGGCGGTGGGCGAGCGCTATCTCTGGGTGGACCGGTTCTGCATCATCCAGGACGACGACGCGAGCTTGCAGCAGGTGGAGAAGATGCACGAGATCTACTCGGGCGCCTACCTCACCATCATCGCGGCTACTTCTGCGAGCATATACGGCAGGTCTTTGAGACTTGAGGATCCCGAGCTGATGATACCGGGCTCCCGAGCTCGCCACGACGAGGCCTTCGAGTCCCTCCCCTTCCGCTACTTTAGAAATAACTCCCCCACCATGCAGCTTCTCATGCGCAACACGGCGCAGAGGCTCCCAGGGTCACGGCCCGTGGGGCAATACAAAGACGATGATGTCGAGAACTCCTCATCGCGGCAGAGAAGCAACAGCAGCAGCAGCAGAAGCAGCAGAAGCAGAAGAGCCTTGATCCACGAGCACTACGCCAGACTGTCTCGCTCCGAGTGGGGATCACGGGGCTGGACGTACCAAGAACAGATCCTGTCGGCCCGCGCGGTCATGCTGTTGGACGACGACATGTTCTGGGACTGCCAGTGTGCGCTGTGGGACTGCAACGGGGCGCTGGACCCCGATGCGGGCGCCCCTGGCACGGCGGGAGCGCACGACGACCAGGAGTATTATTCCTACCGCCTCCTCAGCAGAAAGCTGAGATCGACAGCCGACCAGGACTTTGGTCTCTACATCGACCTGGTCTGTCCTTATAACAGGCGTGACCTGCGGAGCCCGCTGGATGTGCTGCGCGCCTTCGCGGGCATCCTCCATTCCCTGGAGCCCGGCTTCCCAGGCGGGTTCGTGTCGGGGCTTCCGCTGGATCTCCTCGACCACGCGCTGCTCTGGCAGCCCCTGACCAGGGCGGCTCGCCGCTGTGGCAGGAACAGCGCCGGGGAACCCCCTTCCTGGTCCTGGGCGGCGTGGCAGTGCGAGGTCGATCCGTACAGCCTCAGGACCGGTCTGGAGGGGATCCTGGGCCCGCCGAAGGCCCGGGAACGAGCTGCGACCTGGAGGACGCACCATCTGGTCGACTGGTCCGTCATCTCATCACAGGACCTCCCACCGCCGCACCCGAGAGGTCCCTTCTCGGTCCCAGAACTTCTGGGGCTATCACGCACGGTCGCAGCCTTGATGGGGATGGTCTCGTGGGCGGCGACTGGTCTCTTCCCACGGCCTCCTCCTCCCGCGCACCCCGGCCCTGTCATATCACAACAACCCACAGGGGAGAGGGTCTTGTTAAAGGCAAAAGTGCAGCGAGCCTTCTTCGCGCCAGCAAAGATAGTCACAGAGATCTTCGAGAAGGCCACCGGATTCCGGAGATACGAAGCCGCCGCCAAGGAGGACGCCTTCGAAGCTGCCGACCGCGAGAGGGAATGGTACTACACGAGCCCCCTGACGAGCGAGCAAGTAAGGGGGAGGGAGGACGAGCAGTGCGGCACCCTGGTGCTCCAGGACGAGCGCGGCAGGTTCGCCGGTCTCGTCCGCCTGATGGACGAGCGGAGCAGGAGTGACGCGGAACATGGGCTGCGCAGCGGCAACATGGAGCTCATCGCCGTCTCTGCCGGGAGCGCTGCGTACGAAGATCTGTCCTCTGCGTATGAGGAGCGGTGCTACCAGGAGAGATGTTATAGCCTCAGGCACAACCGGCGGCCGTATGAGCCGGGCCTGGTGGGGGGGTATTTTGGCCCGCCCAGGTGCAATGTCTGCGGCGAGGCTGGCGATCCCGACTGTGGGCGGCCTGGGGATCCGATCTTCGAGCAGGGCCGTGCCTGGGATTCTAGAAGAAAAGATGTCAGTGTCGACGGTGGGATGGGGTCTGAGACTGCCGCGAGGTATCGGTTTTACAATGTGCTGTGGATCGAGAGAGAGAAGGGTGTGGCCTACAGGCGGGGTTGTGGGCGTGTACCCAGAGATATCTGGGATTGTTGGGCTCTTCCTGCAGAAGACATTGTGCTTGGATAGTTGTATCGAGGAGGTCGAGTACGAGAGGATGGGTCTTTGATAGGCGAAGCATAAGTATTTATTTTGAACCGATCAACGCCATCAAGACTCATACATTTGAACATGTTCAGGATAGTGAATTTGCCAACAGGCAGGATTTCTTAAATTGTATTTGCATCAAGATGTGTATATATTCGGTCGATGAAGGAAAGCTTTCCACTCATAATATCACCATGAAAATGCACACAAGTCAAGCAGCTACTATTTACTGTTCTCTTACGAATTCCTTTTCAATGTGCGCGCTTCTTCCCTTTCCAGAAACAACACCAACTTGCTAAAAATATTTGTATATCGGAGGAAGCAGTTATTGAAAGGGCTTCGACGATAGAACGACGACCTGCACGAAATCGATGGAAATATGAGGGTTCGAAACAAAGGCATACAAACATCGGAGTTAGGCTTTAATACCACAGCAAGTTACTACTTACTCGTGGTCGCCGACGTCACAGATTCCCCTCCACCCCCCTCCTCTTCTTCAATCTTCATATTCATCACTCTTACTTTCAGAACCTGGCAACTTCCCCTTGGGCAACGTGCAACTCCAATAACAAAACCCACCCATACGACAAAGTTAAAAGATAAGAAGAAGAAAAGAAGAAGAAAAAAACACAAAAGCAATGGCGTCTGTTTTCAAGGCAGGACATACAGCTGTCATCACGGGCGGCGCCTCCGGCATTGGCCTCTCCCTCGCCAAGAAATGCTTTGGGTATGGCATGAAAGTGCTCGTGGCAGACTGGGACGACGAGACCCTGGGGCAAGCCAGCAAGAACGTGGGCGGCGAGATCGGCACGGCCAAGGTGGATGTGAGCAAGACGGACGACTGGGCCAAGTTGAAGGACAGGGTCGACAAGGACCTGAATGGTGAGATGAGAAAGAAAAAGAAAAAAAACCCCTCTCCCGCTTCTTCCCTTCTCGATCTCATCTCCATTTCAGACTCGTTGTTCATACAAACTATATTTACTCGTGGAGGCTAATAGCCACGACTATTATTCAGGTCAGATAAACCTCCTCGCCCTGAACGCTGGAATCGGATCACCCTCGTCGTGGGAAGACCCCCAGTCTTTCCACCGGATCATGGACGTAAACCTCTTTGGCGTGATCAATGGGATCAGTACATTGTCAGTCCCAACCCCCCCCCCCCTTCTCTTCCAAAAAAAAAATGATTTGTCGTTTTTATCATTCCTCAAAAAAAAGCCACATCAACTAACGCTCTCGCATTCCACCTCCCCCGGGGCACAAGCTTACCCACCATCAAATCCACCGCCACATCCTCCTCCCCCACAGCCATCATCATCACAGGCTCTAAGCAGGGCATCACCAACCCTCCCGGAAACCCAGCCTACAACGCAAGCAAGTCCGCCGTCAAGTCCCTCGCGGAGCACCTGAGCTTCGACCTGCGCGCCGAGAAGAACGTCTCCGTGCACCTGCTCGTGCCGGGCTGGACCTTCACGGGCCTGAGCGGCAACAGGCCGGGCGCGGCCAAGGACCTGCCTAAAGGCGCGTGGTGGCCCGACCAGGTTGTGGACTTTCTCGAGGGGAAGATGGACGAGGGGAAGTTCTGGGTGCTCTGTCCGGATGACCAGGTCACCGAGAAGCTGGTGAGTCCAAGCCCTCCTCCATCCGCTTGTGGTGGATTGCTTTGTGACATCTTTAAAAAAAAAAAAAAAAGTTCCGCTGACACCCTCTGCAGGACCGCAAGAGAATGCTCTGGGGAGCTTCGGATGCCATCGAGGGCAGACCGCCGCTGACGAGATGGCGCGAGGAGTGGAAGGACAAGCACCAGGAATGGCTGGACAAGCAGAGATGAAAACGGGATGCTGCCCGCAATGCCAGCCAGTCCACCAGCATGAGGAGGAAGTCTGTTTCATCCATCATTTGCAGAACAACGTTAGTAGTATGTGTAAAGAACAAAGGGTTGGACATGATCGCTAGCAGAGGAGGTGTCCTGGCAAAATATACCCGGTTGATGCTAAGCCTGCCACTTTGCGCCGGCTGGGGGGGAAGAAAAAAGAAAGAATATAAATATAAAAAAGATTCTTGCCATCCACGGTGACATGATTTCACTTCATGTCACCTCTTCTCCGTAACGCCACATGCATGCGTAGGCCGTGATTGCTCTGACACTTCTGAGCCTCGAACAAAAAACGCCCTCGTAATGTCGTACCTAAACAATTGATGATCTTGCTTGAACCCCGTTTCGCTCCAAACCAACAGAATAATAGCCTTCAACTCCATACTGTGATCAAACCCTCCCTGCTCATACTGAGGTGACCGCCCATATGCGGTCTCTGGTCGCCAAAGGGGCGTGCTGGTGGTGGTGGTGGTGCGTATGCCAGCCCATATCCCGTCACTGCCCCTTCACACCTATCTCTGGGGAAGTACAGGCGCTGGGGGCATATTCCGTATCTGCTTGATGAGGAACTCCTTCTCATCAATAAACTGCTCGTCGTCGGTCCTGTCCTCGAGAAAGTGCGACAGGAATGTCAGGAGCTTCTCGCGGTTCATCAACAGTATCTTCTGCACGGGTACGGACTTGTGGGGGTTGGCCACGAAGACCTTGAATACGTGGAAGCCTTCGTACTGAACCATCTTCCGGTCGTCCCGGAGAAGGTTCATACAGATCTTGAGATGCTCGCCGCTGTCCACATACGCCGTCATGATGTTGTAATTGGACCTGTCAAGAAGCAGCTCGCCTAGGAGCTTGATGGACTGGCGTTTCGTGACATAGCTGTTGGACTGAACCAGCACGTGGTTATACTTGTCAAAGAACATGTCGAAATTGACGGCGAGGTACCTGGGAACAACCTCCTTGTGTTTTGTCAGGAGTTCCTACAAAGAACAGTCAGCATCCTGGCGGCACCGCCAGCCATGAGCATGCAGGGAGCCTGCGCCCCCCGGGTTGGGGGGGGGGCGATTACATACCCTGAACGTGGTGAAGGCATCTGCAGCAACCTCGAACGAGCTCTTGTCAATCCAGTCGAAGAAACGCCAGAATACGCCGTTGCCCGACTGTGGCCTGTCCTGGTCAATGCTGCTGATACCCTTGGAGCTTGAACCCTGCTCTTCCCCGTCATCGTACAAAATCACAGCCGTTGCGGCCTCGTTCTTCAGAATCTCGCGCAGGACCGAGCCGGCAGGTGTGGCGCTCTCCTTGTGGTCGTATGCCTTGCACAGCTCGATCAGAACTCGTGGTCGGTTGTTGACCACCCAGCTGAGGGCGACGGGGTCGGATTTGGTCGAGGCAGTGGAGGGCCGGAACCGGAAGACCGCGCTGAGGACGACTTGGGTGTCTTTTCGCGCCTCAAAAGGAAGTCGCCATAGATTGACTGCGAGATAGTAGAGCAGGTCCTCCTCGATGATGCCGGTGACAAGCTGGAAGACCTGATCGGGAGTGGCTTCCGTTTCTATGACATGACATGGGAGTTAGAGCGTGGGCAGTCAGACCTGCATAGTAGGAATGTGATAAGAGCTAGGACGGATGACAAGAACAACAACAACCAACATACCATGTGTTCCTTGTAGTGTCTGCTTCATTTGCGCAAGGACCTTGGCCAATTCTTCTGCCTAGATAGAATGACCAGGTCAGTCTGGGCTCCCAACCTTGCATGCCTCAAGCAAAGACAGTCTATAAGAAAGGGTCTCCTAGTGGACTCGGGCTGGGTGGCATGCATCAAGCAGGAAAGGGAAGCAAGCAGCTGCGCACCTTTGCCGGCCCAGCAGGTCCATCCAACTTGGTGACATAATCTCGAGCCTGCTTGGGTAGGTCGACAGTGCTGGGACGTGCCCTATTCCTCCCAAAAAGGAACGACATGGTGTGATGTGGTGCAGTGGCTGCTTCGGAGGGGGATGATCGACTGAGGTGTGAAGGACAACCCAGGAGAGGGAATCCAGGGCATGGGCGCAACTAGGCTCAGGAGGAGAAATATTGTGATCTGTTGTGCACATGAAAGATGGTTGGGCTCAATCGTGTAATTGTGCTGAAGATGATGTCTTGAGGCTGGCAGAAAGGAGGGGGTGTGCCGCCATGGTCTTGGATAACTTGATTCGACGTTAGATGACAAGAGAGAGAGAGAGGAGAGAGAGAGAGGGAAAGAGAGCGCAAGGTTCCGGCCATCAGTCAAGTGTTAGTAAACAATGGGGCCCGACACTAGCGTCTTGTCCAATACGCTGTGCTGCACTGCACTGCACTGCACTTCCCGAGCCCTGTGGGGCCCTTTGGCTCTAACAGGCCTTGAGGTTCCTGGCCGGCAATGGCTGGCTTACCCCGCGGTTCTTGATTGCCCCTCCAAACCTTTTTCAATATTTCTGCTGCTGCGACACAGCAGTTGGAGTCACCTTTGTGAGTCAAGAAGTCTGACCCAGGGGGCAAAACAACAGAGACATCAACCTCCCCCCATATCAGGAGGCAAACATTTGTCCTCCTGTCATCTTGTCTCCTGCTTTTGGTTCCTTTATCACAGTTTAGACCAATTGATCAGGTCCACCTTCTTTTTTTTCAGGTGTGTAACCTCTCGAGATACCAGCAGACATTGCCCAGAAGGACATACGCCTTGATCCAGCACAAACAAGCCTGGTCACGACTTAGGCACAAGAGCAGGTGCCCAAGATGTCGTCCATAAACTTCCCCAGAGAGGAGGAGGAGATCATCAAGAGGTGGAGAGAGATCAAAGCCTTTGAGACTCAGGTAAACTCGAGGCCCTGCCTTGCGCTGTTGTTGTTGTTGACGGAGGAAAAAAAAAGGGGGGGGGGGGGAAGAGGGACACCTCAAGGCTGATGATGATGATGATGTTTTGCACAGGTCAAACTGTCCGAGGGCCGCGAAAACTACACCTTCTATGATGGCCCGCCGTTTGCGACAGGTCTTCCGTACGTACCAATATGTGCCATAGTCTCTCTCGGCTTCTTCTCTCTAACCTTTGCGCTACAGTCACTATGGCCATCTCCTCGCTTCCACCATCAAAGACATCATCCCCAGATACTGGTCCATGAAGGGGTACCACGTCGAGCGCCGGTTTGGCTGGGACACGCACGGTCTTCCCATCGAGCATGAGATTGACAAGAAGTTCAACATCAGCGGCAAGCAGGCCGTCATGCAGATGGGCCTCGACAAGTACAACGACGAGTGCAGAGCCATCGTGATGAGATACGCAGCCGAGTGGCGGACCACCATCGAGCGGCTGGGACGCTGGATTGATTTTGACAACGACTACAAGACCATGAACCTGACATTCATGGAGTCGGAATGGTGGGCCTTCAAGCAGCTGTTTGACAAGGGCAAGGTGTACCAGGGCCATCGCGTGATGCCCTACAGTACGGTCCTGACCACTGCCCTGAGCAACTTCGAGGCAAACCAGAACTACCAGGATGTGACGGATCCCGCCGTGGTCGTCTCGTTCCCGCTGGTGGAGGATCCGAAGACGAAGCTGCTGGCCTGGACGACGACCCCCTGGACCCTGCCGACCAACCTGGGACTGTGTGTGCACCCCGATTTCGAGTACGTCAAGATCCTTGACGAGAAGTCAGGAGACCACTACGTCCTCCTCGAGAAGCTCCTGACGACCCTGTACAAGGACCCCAAGAAGGCCAAGTTCAAGGTCGTCGAGAAGATCAAGGGCAAGGACATGCTGGGCTGGAAGTATGAGCCGCTGTTCGACTACTACTACGAGGACTTCAGGGATGTCGCGTTCAAGGTCCTGAACGGCACCTACGTGACAGACGACAGCGGTACCGGTATCGTGCACCAGGCGCCTGCCTTTGGTGAGGACGATTTCAACATTGCGACCGAGGCCGGCATTGTCACGGAGAGCCGCCCACCCCCCGACCCACTCGACGAGACTGGCCGTTATTCTGCAAAGGTCAAGGACTTTGAGGGCATGCATGTCAAGGAGGCAGACAAGCACATCATCAAGGCTCTGAAGGGCAAGGGGAGGCTGGTTGTCGAGTCCCAGCTGAGGCACAGCTACCCTATGTGCCCTCGGTCCGACACGCCCCTGATCTACCGCGCTGTCCCCTCCTGGTTCATCCGCATCCCCGAGATCGTACCCAAGATGCTTCAGAACATCGAGTCGAGCCACTGGGTGCCCTCGTTCGTCAAAGAGCGGCGATTCGCGAATTGGATCTCGAACGCGAGGGACTGGAACGTGTCTCGCAACCGCTACTGGGGTACCCCTCTCCCCATCTGGACCAGTGACGACGGCGAGGAGCGCATCTGTGTCGGGAGCGTAGACGAGCTCAAGGAGCTGAGCGGCTTCGAGGGCGACATCACCGACATCCACCGCGACAAGATCGACCACATCACCATCCCCAGCCAGAAGGGCAAGGGCCAGCTCAAGCGCGTCGAGGAGGTTTTCGACTGCTGGTTTGAGTCGGGAAGCATGCCTTTCGCCAGCCAGCACTACCCGTTCGAGAACAAGGACAAGTTCCACAAGTCGTTTCCCGGAAACTTCATCGCCGAGGGTCTGGACCAGACCCGAGGGTGGTTCTACACGCTTGTGGTCATGGGCACACACCTGTTCGACAAGATGCCCTTCCAGAACTGTGTGGTCAACGGGATCGTGCTCGCCGAGGACGGAAAGAAGATGTCCAAGCGTCTCAAGAACTATCCCGACCCGTCGTTGGTGATGGACAAGTTTGGTAGTGATGCCCTGCGCCTCTACCTCATCAACTCGCCCGTGGTGAGAGCAGAGCCCCTGCGCTTCAAGGAGACCGGCGTGAGGGAGGTCGTGCAGAAGGTGCTCCTGCCCCTGTGGAACAGCTACAACTTCTTCGCTGCCCAAGTTGCGCTCCTGAAGAAGGTCGAGGATGTCGACTACAAGTGGGACACCAAGATGGAGGCTACCAACACCAACGTGATGGACAAATGGATCCTGGCCTCGTGCCAGAGTCTTCTGGAGTACGTCAATCAGGAAATGAACGGTAAGAATCATCCCCGCCCGCTTGGTCTCTCCTGTCTCGCTGTCTCTCTACCGTACCCTACCAAGGCTGACCATCTAAAATCACCAGGCTATCGCCTATACACTGTCACCCCCAGGCTGCTGGGACTCATCGATGACACCACCAACTGGTACATCCGATTCAACAGAAAGCGTCTCAAGGGAGAGAACGGTGTCGAGGACACCCTACACGCCCTCAACACCCTGTTTGAGGTTCTTTACACCCTCTGCCGCGGCCTGGCTCCTTTCATGCCCTTCCTCACCGACACCATCTACCTCAAACTCCTGCCTCATATCCCCGAGGAGCTGCGAGAGCAAGACCCCCGAAGTGTGCACTTCCTCAAGTACCCCGAAGTACGCAAGGAGCTGTACAACCCCGATATTGAGCGCAGAGTCGGCCGGATGAAGAACATCATCGACCTGGCCCGTGTGTCGCGGGAGAGGAAGGCCATCGGCGTCAAGACCCCCCTGAAGACCCTGGTCATCATCCACCCGGATGCCAGCTATCTCGAGGATGTCCGATCCCTGGAGTCCTACATCTCGGAGGAGCTCAACGTCCACGACCTGGTCCTCACATCCGACGAGGGGGCCTACAACGTGCAGTACAGCGTGACGGCTGACTGGCCTGTGCTGGGCAAGAAGCTCAGGAAGGACATGGGCAAGGTCAAGAAGGCACTGCCCAGTGTCACGAGCGACGAGGTCAAGCAGTACGCCGCCACCGGAAAGCTTGTTGTCGACGGGATCGAGCTGGTCGAGGGCGACCTGGTGGTGCGCCGGGGCGTCAAGGAGGACGAGTCCACAAAGGAATCCGAGATCAACACCGACAACGAGGTCCTGACCATCCTGGACTGCAAGATCTACCCCGAGCTGAAGAGCGAGGGCCTCGCACGTGAGATCATCAACCGTGTGCAGCGGCTCCGCAAGAAGGCAGGCCTGGATCCCACCGACGACGTCAAGATGGAGTACAGGGTCCTCTCGGATCCCGAGGGCCTCGGCCTCGAGGAGGTATTTTTGTCACAGGCCTCACAGGTGCAAAAGGCCCTGCGGAGGCCTCTCGATAAGCACGAGGTTACACAGGTGGAGGGCGAGATACCCAGTGAGAAGCAGGAGGGTGTTATTGCCGAGGAGGTACAGGAGGTGCAGGCGGCGACATTCTTGTTGAGGTTGCTGAAACTCTAGAAATACGCACACAAAGGCATGGGACAGACACCACCACGTTCGGGGTTTCTTCTTCTTCTTCTTCTTCTGATCAAGAAGCTGGCGTGTGTGATGATTGTCTATCTGCTGGGTATCAAAAAGAGAGATAGATGTTGGTAGAAAAAATATAATAAAAGAAGGCGATGTATCATCTGCTCTTCATGTGCCGTGCCGTCCCGTCTATCGCGACTTGAATGCTTTCTGTGCCCTGTTAGTCCAACAGTGTCGGAGATTCAACGAGGGAACTCGAGTGGTTAGGATTCGGGCTTGTCATACTACGTAGCAATCTTTTAATTTCATAAACTCAGCAGCGCATTTGTCCTTGTGGACTGAGTTGTAGTCTGCCACGATACATTTTCCATAGACAGCTGCCTGGATATGAAAGAAGGATCAAATTAATCAAATGTTGAGGGGCAAAGAGAAAGGAGAGGGAGAGAGAAAGAAAGAAGAGAAAAAAGAACGAAAGAAAGAAAAATTGGGGGGGGGGGGAGGGGGTTTAGGAAGGGGAAGAGGGGGCGCTTCAACATCACTCACCTCTGCTGAGCATTTTGAAGCTGCAGCGGCAAACTTTTGTATCGGCCTCGTGCCTGGCGCTGCTGGTGGTGGCATGTCGATCAAAAGTCTGTCCTCTGACTAGTATGTATGTATGAGTAGTAAACAGTAGAGCAGGACCAGTAAAAAGAAAAGAAATAATACTACTCTTTTCGACTTGGATTGGTGTGGTAAGGGGCGGTTGGTGTGCAGTTATGAAAAAGCATTCGCAGGTTGACTGCATCTCACGACGTTTGAGAAGCACGGTTGGTCGATTTTGCATGGAGGACAGGGATCATAGCTGAGAGAAGATGCGGCAGGGATCATGGGTGTGTCCTAAGGCAGGGAGGGGAGGGGCACACGACAAATGGGAGGCTGGTCTTGGGGTGTCAGCCCACTAAAGGACCTACTACAGTACACAGCTATAGGTACCTCACTCCACTGTACAGCACGTCCTGTGTTTACTTTACACACCCCGGGGACTGCTAATTACTGAGAGGTATCTTCAGGGTAACCCCCCCCCTCCACTGTAATCCTCCTTTCGTCGTCCTAAAGAAAACGCGATCCCACTTGGCCGACGCCAGCAACAACAAGAATCAACGCGCCGCCTCCGCAATTGCTCGTGGCCCATTGTCGTCCACCACAACACACTTCTCCTTTCCCACTACAGACACGCCTGCCCAGACTCTTACCCTTTCATTGTCCTCGCTGGTCTTGTTTCCCTTTCTCTATCCATGTGACTTGTCCATGGCCCCCCCCCCTCCTCACCCCAATCGATTTGCTCAATGCATTCAGTTACTACCACAACAATAGTTTTCGACTGTCCTGCTCCTTTCATTGCTACCGCGATAACACAATAGAGATTGCGCGCTCGCTCTGTCCTCCGCCTCCAAGCTCGAACCTCGAACCTCAGACCGGATCGCACTCCTCGTGTTGATCTTTTCTAGACCTGGTTCTTTTCTCTTCATTTCGACACGCGCTCGCCTCTGCCGCCGTCGTCGCGACACCACCTCGTCTCCTCGTCCCCCACGTTGGCTCCACGAAGCTCTCCTCCTCGACATGTATCCGAGGCGCAGGCGTCCTATACGCAAATGCAACCAGTCCCAGCCTCCGCCGCCAATGCGGGGGGAGGCTTCTCTCCAGCGGCGACTCCATCCTATGAGACGGGCGAGTCCAACACCTTCACCGACAGCGCCGAGGAGCCCCAGGTGCGCGAGAGCGACAATACCAGCGTCGCCGTCAAGCCTGGTCCCCTGACCCCAGCCGATTCCCTTCATCTCATGCAGGGCGCCAGCGAGCCCACACCGCTCCCCAATGGAGACGGTGGTGCTGACTCTGGCGCGGCCCCTACACCTTCGCGAGAGAGACAGGAGCCCTGGTACAGCAATGAGGGTAAGGCTCACCTGATCCTGTATCACTTTCCTTTCCTCTCCTCTTGTGGGGGGGAGGGGGCGGGCCATTGTGCGCTGCTGAGATACTTTTGCTTGACTGGTTGACCGGCCAACTGACCGACCGCGTGCTCGATAGACATCACGCTGCTCCACGAGATCATCGCCACTGGCGAGGCCATGCTGGCCTCCCTCCCCGAGCGCGAGCGCCTCCCCACTACCGCGCTGTTCACCGCCGCCGACGATGTACTGCCGCGGCACGGCTTCGCATCCGAGGATGTCCCGCACATCGCGCGCCTGCTGTTCCGCATCGGCGGCCAGCGGGGGCCCGAGTCCCTGCTGGACAAGTTCAGGTCTGTGCTGGGCGAGATGGGCATCGAGCTCGTCTACACGGATGACTCGCTGGTGTCGGCTGACGATGAGGACCACCTGCCGCCGGCTGGCGACGCGAGCACCCTGGACGCGCAGGCTCCCGGGCTGCCGTCTGCCCCGCCTGTGGCGCAGGAAGGAAGCTCCAGCCCACCGAGTCCTGCGCATCATGCGCCTCGTCGCCGTCGCAATTCCGACAGCATCGTACAGGGGTTTGGCCTGGGCGGGGGTGACGCGCTCCATGGCGACGGCGGCCACCCCGTTCAGCCTGTCCGGCGGTCGACTAGGTCGCACTCCACAGACGGACGCGTGCCCTCGGAGCCTCAGCGAAAGGAGGTGAGGTTCTCGGATGTGATTGACTCCCAGAGCGTCTCGGATGTCTCCTGGGACAGGGACGACACTGGTGCCTCGGCCTTGGATCACATTCCGTTTCGGCCGAGGCCGGATGTTCCTGATCATTCTGGCGAGGCGGGGCCCAATGGCTCGGCGGCGCACGCGGGCGTGGGTGCGGGAGCTCATCAAGACGATGACGGTAGGCCCTCGACTCGAGCAGAGAACCGACCCCCACTAGACTTCAGCCGCTTTGGGAGGTCCGGCCAGGGCGTCAAGAACCACCTGACAGGCCTTCCGAACGGCGACATCCTCTCGGACGAAGAGTTCTCGAGCGTGGATCTGGACCTCGGCGGACCTGGCGCGGACGAAGCGGCAGAAGAGCCAAGCCTGCCGAGGCACCACCCCCCAGTCCAGCCGGCGGAAGGGCCTGGTATCGAGGAGGACCATGAGGATACCAGCGAGCATCATGACCTACGGCACGACGAGTATTCCTCACAGCTACCGATCAGGGACGCCCGGTCCGAGGAGGGGATGAAGGACGAGCAGGTCGCCTTCATTGCCTCGAGAGAGCAGATGTTCAAGATGTCCTCGTTCAACCACTGGAGGGATGTCAGCCGCTACACGAGAGCATACAACATCCGAGCCGAGGCGCACTCTGAGAGGTGGGACGCGTGGGAGACGATCGGCGCGGCGCTCAGCACCTGGATCGAGAGCGCGCTCACGATGCAGGTGGGGGAGAACGATGGCATCCAAGCCTACCAGGACCACCTGCGACAGCGGGGGCTTGAGCGCAGCAGGGACGGTACCGACGGTCCCCCGACGCCTCTTGTCTTGTCGTCCGAGGGCAGTGTCAACCCACGCGTGAGACAGTCCATCGAGCGCAGCAGGGAGTCTTTTGTCTCCTCGACAGGACGTCAAGCCCCTGGCCCTCGAGCCATGGGCGGTTGGGCCAGACAACAGTCGCAATCTGTCGACAGGACACTCATCGAAGAATATCCACATCGGCCCAGCTCTGGCAGGGGGTTCAGGCCTGCTGCGTACGGAGAGGAGGAGGAGGAGGAGGGTGGGGCGCACGACGACGACGAGCTCTACGATGCTTCCGAAGAGCTCGAGACACAGGACTTGGAGAGGAGCGAGGCCGCTCTCCACTCTCAGTACCAGGTCGCAGCGGCAGCGTGGAACTTTTTCCTCCTGTCCAAGGCGTTTACGCACTGGGCTGATCGCGCAGATGAGGAGGTGGAGCGAACACAGATCGCAAGGCGTCACATCCTCCGAAAGAAATGCTTCCACGCCTGGGTCAGGGACAGGGATGAGACGGAGGCCGAGAGCAAGGCGGTCTGGTTCTACCAGATGGTGGTGATGAGGCAGTGGCGCGAGGCTGCGGTGGAGGCCGCCAGGAAGAGCTCCGTCCTGCGCCAGGCCGCGCACCGCAAGAAGAGGCGCAACCTCGCCGAGGAGGTCTTTGTCGCCTGGTACCACGAGTCCAAGGTGCGGATGGCCGAGAAGATAGACGCGCAGCGCCTGGCAGCGGCCACCTTTCAGCACTGGCGCCTGGAGAGCCAGTGGCTGGCGTCGGCGCACGGGGAAGCCGAGGGGATCTTCAAGGGGTCCATGCTGGGGCGGTACATGAGGCAGTGGCGAGGCGAGGCACAGATCCAAGAGCGGGCCGAGGCAGGCGCCGGACCCATCATTGCTCGTAGGGACGAGCTTTTGAGGTCGGGCCTCTCGCTGGCGTGGCGGCAGGCGGCGGAAGAAGGCAGGAGCCGGGAGCGAGTCGCCGTCACGCAGGAGCTGGGGGACTGGGCCCGGCACTGGGTGTACGAGAGCAGGCTGGTGCGGTGGCAGGAAGAACAGGACGCCGAGGCGCTCGACAGTGCCGCATATCATTGGTACTGCGAGTGGCGGCTGCGGCTGGTCGAACGTGTCATGGAGCAGCAGGAAAGGGCTCGGTTCCTTGAGAGATGGGCCGACGCGGCCGTGGCGTCGGCGGCCAGGAGCTACCACCTCCGCCATCTCGCCCGAGACGTCCACCACCACGATACCATCACTGGGTTCTTCAACACGACGCTGGAGGCGCTGGAGCACCTCGAGATGCAGGGCTACCACGCGCGGGGCCTGCTCGTGCAGCGGACGGTGCCGAGGGTGGTGAGGAGGTGGGCCACACAGCTCAGCCACCACCGGCGGATGGACAAGTGGTGCCGGCTGGCCAACCTGTTCCCGGTGGGCGAGTATGTGCTCCCGCACTGGCGGGAGGTGCGGCGACAGGCGTGGAAGAGGCGCATGCAGCGGCTGTACAACGACTTTAAGTATCGGGTGCGCAGGGATGCCGTCAGGGACTGCCTCGACGTCTGGCGCCGGGCGACGGCCGATGCCGTCACCAAGGGCTGGGAGGCGGATGACATGTGCGTCGAGGACGACACGGCGACCATCATCCACGTGGCGGTCATGTGGCGCGCCCGGCTCGAGCCGATCGCCTTCACGGCCGAGGTGGCCGAGGACGCGGACGTGGAGGCGCACCTCCTGCAGTGGCACTCGCTCCTCGAGGTGCACGAGGACAACAGGCTGGACGCGGCGGAGCTGGACCTGGCGCAGACGGCGGGGGCGCGCTGGGACGAGTGGACGCTGGCGTCGGTGGCGCTGCGGGGCCGCGAGCAGACGGTGCACGAGTTCATGGGCCACAACGCGCGGCGGGACCTGCGGCATTTCCTGGCGGCGTGGGCGGCGCAGACGGAGGCGGTGGGGGGGGATCGGGTGCCCGAGATGGACTTCCGGGCGACGAGGCGGAGCTCGAGGTGGGGGGGGACGCCGGCGCCGGCCAGGACGAGGCTGATGACGGACATGACGCCATTTCGGACGCCTGCTAGGCCGCCTAACTTTGGACGGTCGACCACGACGCCTGCTTATCGACCGCCTAGCGAGCTGACTTTTGAGGAGGAGAGGGATGAGGATGACTTGTTGGTGTGAGGAGGTGGAGAAGGAGGAGGAGGACGAGGATAGGCAGGTGGCAGACAAGGCGAGTGGGCAGGTGGGCGAGTGGGCGAGTGGGCAGGTGGGCAGGTGGGCAAGCTTGTGGAGTGGACATGATAATCTAAGAGGAGAGAGGGTGAGAGGGAAAGGGGGTCCCATGAAGAAATGATTTTTATCTGCATGGTATGATCATATTTTTTACATCATGTATCGAGCAAAAGATACAATAAGAAGGGGGGGAAAAGAAAGGATGCCCAGACGAAACAGCGGGGGGGGGGAGGCATCGAGTCAACTCAGCCACCTTTGGTTGGGTATCTTGTGTGTGTGTGTGTGTGTGTCTGTGTTGCACATAGCATCGCGAACGGAGCATCAAGGAAGGGGATAGCTGGATGGATGGATGGCGTTTGACATGAGCCTTTTGTTTTTTTTTGTAAAAGTTATTATTACATTATCCTGATGAATGTTATATATACCCAGGCTTGTAGAAGAGAAGGTCTCTCTTCATTAGCAGCATGGCATGCATGCATGGCATTTGCGAAAGAGGTTTTGCTCTCTTTGGGCCTTTTGTCGTGGTGCTGCTATTAGTTGTCCAATTGGAACACCAAGTTGCTTTTATTATTATTGTTATTGTTATTACTATTATTTCTATAGTATTTCCCTCCACAGAGTTTATTTTAATCTATTCTTTATATATATTTCATACATGCATATAGTAAATCATCCTATAGAGGAATGGAAGACCAGGCCATAGATACGTACTCTTTAGTACTTTGGTAGTGTAGTTTATACTAAAAACATATACTGTGTAGTCAATTGAGAAGGTGCCTGCTACGTACTTACTTACTTTACATTTAGCCTTGGTCATAGCTCCCTGCCTAGCCTAGCCTGCCTTATGTAAGTACTTTGCGGGGGAACCTCATCCCTGTCACTTGGACCCTCTCTCCAGAAGCTCTCTTCCTTCCTTCCTTCTTCCCTTTTTTTTTTAAAATTTTTTTTAATTTTTTATTTGTTTATTTATCCGACAGCCTCGGTCGCAACATCACTTGGCATGCATGCCATGCGCCCGCTGCAATCAGGCAACGTTTATCATCATGAGACTCGGATTTCTTCCCCTCCTCTGAAGTCAATTAAGAAAATAAAAGATCTTTTTTCTCTTCTTTTTCTTCTTCCTCTTCTTCTTTTTTCCTCTTCCATTATTCATTCATTCATTCTTTTCTAAAACGTTGAGAGAAGAAAGAAAGAAAGAAAGAAAGAAAAAACCCCCATCGAACCATCTCCTCTTATTTTATCGCTGGTGAGACAGGTGGACATGATGAAGGCAAGCCGCCACCCCTCCTTCACGTGTCTGCGCTGCAGAGGACTCTCGTCTTTGATAATACCACGTCGCACGCTCCACGTGTCGTCTCAGCTCCAATCAGACCATGCCGCTTCTTCCTCCTCCTCCTCGTCCTCCTCCTCCTCCTCCTCCTCGTCCTTCTCGTCCTCCTCGTCCTCGTCTTCTCTTCTCGGCAACGCCGTGCGCCCCACGACAGCGCCCAGGCCCGTGATCGACCTCAAGCACATCCGACAGAACCCGACCCTCTACGAGCAGACCTGCATCGAGCGCAACTACAAGCCCCAGGCCGCCTACCCGGCGCGCATCATCTCCCTGCACGAGGAATGGCAGGCGCGGCAGCGCGAGGGCCGCGCGCTGCGGGAGCGGTCCAACCTGCTCAGGCGGCAGATTGCCAACCCGGCCTCGACACGCGCCGAGGACGAGGGCCGGGCGGGGGTCGCCAGGACGCGCGATGAGCTCCTCGAGGAGGCCAGGCGGCTCAAGGCCCAGCTGGGGGCGATCGAGGAGGACGAGGCGCGGCTGCAGGCCGAGATCCAGGGCCTGGCGCTGGCGCTGCCGAACCTGACGAGCGAGGTGACGCCGCGCGGCGACGAGCCCGTGGTGCTGAGCTACATCAACGACCACCCGGAGCCGGCGCCCGAGTCGTCGGACCGGGTGTGGCGGTCGCACGTGCATGTCGGGGCGGAGCTCGGGATCCTCGACTTTGCAGGGGCGGCGACGGCCAGCGGGTGGGGGTGGTACTACCTGCTCAACGAGGGGGCGCAGCTGGAGCAGGCGCTGGTGAGCTACGCGCTGGCGACGGCGACGCGGTACGGCTGGGGCCAGGTGAGCCCGCCGAGCATGGTGTACAGCCACATCGCCGCCGCCTGCGGGTTCCAGCCGCGCGACGCCAGCGGGGAGACGCAGGTCTACGGCATCGCCCAGGGCGCCGCCGACCGGGCCAGGGGCCGCCCTGAGCTGTGCATGGCGGGCACGGCCGAGATCCCCCTCGCCGGCATGCGCGCCGACGCCGTGCTGGACGAGGCCGAGCTCCCCTGCCGCCGCGTCGCCGTCAGCAGGTGCTACCGCGCCGAGGCCGGCGCCCGCGGCGCCGACACCAAGGGCCTGTACCGCGTGCACGAGTTCACCAAGGTCGAGCTGTTTGCCTGGACGCGGCCCGACGACGCCGAGGCCGACGAGGTCTTTGACGAGATGGTCGACATGCAGACCGAGATCCTGGGCTCGCTGGGCCTGCACTGCCGCGTGCTGGAGATGCCGAGCGGGGACCTCGGCGCGAGCGCCACGCGCAAGAATGATATCGAGGCTTGGTTCCCCTCGCGGGCCAGGAGGGATACCGCGACGAGTGCCAGTACCAACACCACTGCTGCTGCTGCTGCTGCTACTACTACTACTACTACTACTGGGGGTTTAGAAGAAAAAGGAGATGAGGAACAAGGAGGAGCAGAGACGAAAAGGGCAGAAGGCTGGGGCGAGGTGACGAGCGCGAGCATCTGCACAGACTACCAGACGAGGCGGCTCGGCACGAGGGTGCGGGTGGCCAGCGAAGGGGCCAAGATGAGTTTCCCCTGGACGGTGAACGGCACGGCGATGGCGGTGCCCAGGGTGCTGGCGGCCATCCTGGAGACGGGCTGGGACGAGGGCGACATGACGGTCAGGATCCCAGAGGTGCTGCGGCCGTGGATGGACGGGCGGGAGAAGATTGGGCTGAGGCATAGGCTGAGGTAGGGATGAATGAAGATGAACGCATGATTGGGATGGTTGGATGCATGGATGCATGGTTGGATGGATAAGTGGGTGGAAAAATCCGATTTGTTTACTGTAAGGGAAGAAGGGGGGGGGGGAGGGATGAGAAAAATTCCAACCGCGAGGTTTGGTTGGTAAGATGAATACCTTGTTCTCCCGTGCTTTTGCGTCCCTTTTTCTTTCTCTCTCTCTCTCTCTCTCTCTCTCTCTCTCTCTCTCTCTAGTGTGTATGTGTGTTGTTTGTTTATCATGCCAGCCAGGCATCTATCTATCTTCCTCTTCGAAAGGAGAGCTGCGCCAACCTTGTATAAGAAGAAAGAAAGGTCAATTATCTAGGGGTGTGGTGGTGATGGTGGTAGGTACCCAACAAACCAACCGACTGACGCAACATGGCCAGCCACCCCAGGCCTAAAAGCAAAGAAAAAGAAACAAAAAAAAAAAGGAAAAAAAGAAAAAAAGTTGCTTCTGCCGTCGTCAGGTTACACAAGGGTTTCCCCTCTCCCCCCCCCCCTCTCTCCCCTTCTCCATACGCGAGAAAGACGGAGAAGAAGAGGGAAAAGGGGGAGGCTGGTTGGCTGGCTTGCTGGCTTGCTGATAAAAGGGAAAGAAGGAAGAACAACACAAACCAAAAAAGAATATTATGATCGCGGCAGGACTTGAACCTGCAGCCTTCGGGAAATTCACAGAGGGTTGGTATCACAAGCAAGGAGGAGAGGGGGAAAGGTGACTTGCTTGTGAAGGTTTTTTTTTAAATCTTATTTTTTTTTTTCTTCTTCTCCTGGAATCCGACGCGCTACGATTGCGCCACGCGACCTTTTTTTTTTTTTGGGGAGGGGTTGGGTTGGGTTTTTCTGCCGTGTAACAGATTGATGAAGGTTGTTGGGTTTTTACTTTTCTTTCTTTCTCCGTCTGTGGTGGTTGGTTTTTGTTTTGGGCTGGGTGGTTTGGAGGGTTGGGGGAAGAGAGAGAGAGAGAGAGAGAGAGAGAGAGAGAGACGGCCCAACCGGGGTTTGGGGGAGGGTTGCAACAAGGCTCTCTACATCATAGAGCAGCAAATATGGGTGGGAGGGACATGTGAGAGACATTATTTTTGTCTGCCCCTTTGATTGGTGTTGAAAAGGGGCTTGTTGAAGTCATTGATGTATTCTGCTGTGTTGTTGGGGGGGGGGCGGGAGAAAGGCGTCATGAAGAAAGAAAGACCAGGTCGTGAGCATCTGAAGAAGATGAATATTATTGATTTGAGTCTTCATCTAGGGTCATTCATTCGTTTATTCATTGCCTTTTAAAGGAGACCATCACAATTTCTGAGGCACATTCCAAGGCCCACACATGACAATAATCTTCGATGTGTTGTTTTATGGTCAAGATGCAGTTTACACCCCCCCCCCTCTGGTAGTGGACTTCTGCATATTCATCGCGACTTTCATTCATACTCTCATTGCCTTACATAGCAGAAAGAAAGAGATACCAACATCCTCCCCTTTGAAGCCACTCGTTGGATGTGGGTGAAAACAAGAGCGTGCGCATACACACACAACACACACACACAAGGTGTCTGTCACTCAAAATCAATCTACTTCAGGCCCGAAGCTGACCCATCCCGTCCTCCCCCCCCCTCTCCCCCCTGTAGACAACTGCCCTCCTGGATGATCACCTCGCAGCCCAGCCACATAATAAGGTAGAGAGGAGGCTGATGAGCTTTTATGGAATGATGAGTTGAGAGAGTATATACATATATATATATATATATATATATATATGAACATGAATGTAAACGAGGGGTTTAGGATATACTACTGTATCCTCCAAAACTATTGCCGTCAACGCTGGTAGACCTCCAGATGGACCAGGCTAGGTAAGGCAGGCAAGCCTTACAGCCTCAGTGCACCTTGAATATCCTCTTATGACTAACAAGCACAAGGCAACTTGCTCATCAGCTAATTGACTTCCCATCTGGAGTACTGTGGTAAGCCTCCTCGTTCCCAGCCTCGGAAATTCTGCTCCACCCAGAACCCAATAATTCAACGATTATTATGACATACTACTACTTCTTCTACTACTACAATCATCCAGCCAAGTCTTGGGCAGTAAAAATCCTAACAAGTCCTTTGCCCCTCCATCTCACGCCTTAGCATCTTGTTGCATGGCATTGAATGCCATATAAATAATGGAGACCACCTCCTTTGTCATTCTCATTAGAAGGCCATCGAGTTGTAGCCAGCCAGCCGCCCAGAAGTGTCATTAGATCTCCATCAATTGCATAGTGCTTTTGAATCAGCAGGCCGCCCCTTTTTATGTCAAAGTCAAGTCTGTCGTATCATAGCGTACTTAATGCTATGTTTCAAAACAATGACAACTGTCGTCGAGTAGTCCAACTTGGTGATGCTGTTTGATAGATGCCATCCAGCTTCAACTCCGGGGGAAAAAAGAGGAGGAAAAAAAAAAAAAGAGAAAAGGCGAATCCTGAGCCTTCAAAATTTCACATGTACAAAGTTTACAACCCTCCCTCCTCCTCCTCCTCCCCCCTCCCCATCCCAATGAAAAAGAAAAAAAAACCACCATCACCCCAAGGTTGCTTGATCAAGGCGCAAACCTGATATGAGAGGAAAAAAGAGAGAGAGAGAGAGAGAGAGAGAGAGAGAGAGCCTTGCAGGTCAAAAGTCTAGGCACATGATTCATGCCAGGCGCTTTCGCTTGCGGTCGTCATCGCCTCGAGGGTCGCTATCATCATCATTGTTCAGGATGTGTGCCATGCTGCCCCGGCGCGTTGGGGGTGCGGAGCTGTCGTGCTGAAAGATGCTCCTCCGCTGGATGGCCCGGTCCCACTGGAAGTTGTCCAGCTGCTTGAAGGTCTCACCGTTGGAATACCCAGGCGCCTGGGGAGGCGGAGGGCTGGCGGGCCTGGAGTGAGGGTGTGAGGGCTGGGACGGGAAGGCATAATGGGACAGCGATTCGCGGAGGCGGTCATCATTGGGACCGAGGTGACTGGGCGACGAGGGCAGATGGCTCGACGGAGGACCTGAGGCGTAGGGCGCAGGTGGCTGAGGTCGCCAGGTATCGTGCACACGTATATCGGCTGAGGTGTGCCGTCGCAACAGGCTGCTCGGGGGCGGCTCGATGGCTGACAGCGGAGGCCCAGGCGGTGGTGGGGGGTTGGGCCGCAATGTGGACGGCGAGGACTGCGCGGTAGAGTTGTTGCCCTGGTTCCCGCCACTGCCGCCTCCGATCGAGCCATATGGTCGCTTTGTGGTGATGGAGAGGTTGGACGGGACCTGTGGCCTGTAGTCGTACGGCGCACGGGGCTGTGGAGGGGCCAGGCTAGATCTCCGCTGGTCGTCCTGGGGGAACTGCCGCGGCGAGACAGGAGCATTGTCCACGCCGCCGAAATAGGATCGGCGGTCGAAATACGCTGCCTCATGGGGCTCCTCCAGGCCACGGATGACCTCAAGCTGGCGCGAGACCTCGCTGTTCAGCGCGTATGCTATCATAAGAATTAGCCTCATCCCGATGATGGTAACCATGATGATGATAGGGTCTCATATATACGGGGGGGCCGGTAAGGAGGGGGAGGGAGGAAGAAGAAAAAAAAGCCTTACCATCCTTATACTGCGGGCTGTCGGGGCCCGAGTTCGACATCACGACCCTTACGAGCTCTTGGTTGATATGCAGGAGCCGGGTGACCGAGTCAAGAAGCGCCTGGTGCTTGATGTTCACAAACTGCGCGCTGGACTCGGACCGATCCAGCCTGTAGCTGAGCTCGTGCACGACTCGCTCCAGGTTGACGAGCCTCGGGTCAGCGCCGTCTGGTACGGGCGGCATGGGCTCGGCGGGCGTCCCAGGCTGTGACGACGGTGGTGGCGGCTTCTGCGGATGGTGCGTGAGGTTGTGGCGCGAGGCGCGGCGCTTGATCTCTCGCAGGCCGACCAGGTCGCCCCTCTTGAAGTTGTTCTGCCCGTGCTTGAACTCCCATAACGGGTGCTCTGGGCTTCCATTGTGGAACACGTCGCTCACTACCAAGACGTCAGTCAGTCAGCTGCTGCTGTGCGCCCCCGTGCGCGCGAGAGTTTTTTTGGTGATACTTACCCTTGTGGAAGCCATACATGTTAAGCTGCCGGACGAACGATGAGATGTTGGTATGCTTGAAATATTGCCTGGCAAGCCTATATCAGCCCGTCTGCCTCGTATATCTCCCTCTGTCTCTCCCTCTCTCTCTCTCCCTCTGTCTCTCTGTCTCTCTCTTTCTCTCTATCCCTCTTTCAAGGATTACCCTGAGCAGTTTGCACATACGCAAGCACCTTGGAGAACTCGTTGCTGGGCGACATGACGAAGCTCTCCTCGGATGGGGACCACGAGATGAGGTGTGCTATGGTGGCGTCCTCGAGCATACTACGTGTACAACAACAGGTCAGCAACTTGAGACGGTTCCTTTTTTTTCTTCTTCTTCCCTTCTCTCCTGGGGGTCCAACAGGAGAATGGGGAACCGAGGTCGGGCTGCTCACTTGTAGAGCTTGTGTATAAAGGCAGTCTGCACGATCTTGGGCCCCTGGACCGCGGGGGCAGCAGGCGGCGGCGCGGCCATGGTCATGGCATTGGCGGGCACGAGGGCGTTGTTGGTATTATTGTTTCTCATGGGATCAGATGCGCCGTTGGTGGCGGCGGACGGAGGAGCTGACGAGCGGGTGGGAGTCGTGATGTCCATGGGATCGGGGTCTGGCGGGCCAGACATCTGGATGGTCGGGGTGAGGATGGGGACGGTACGCGGGGCCATCGGGTCGTCTTTGCTAAGCCCATCGCTCAGGGGCGTCCTGTGTGGGCTTCTCTCCATCACCTGTGCCATCTGTACCCGCACGCGAGGCAGCGCCGTCAGCATTGCCACAATAGATCTCTATCTGATCGGGGCGCGGAGGTAGGAGGAGGAACAAGGAAGTAGATCGACGATCTGGGGGAGAATAGGCCACCAGACGACACGAGCGACGAGGAGGAGGAGGAGGAGGGGGGGGGGGTTTAGGCAGGGACTAGGAGCCTATGACTGAGGGACAGGAGAGGGGGAGAAGGAAAGAGAGGGAGGGGAGGAGAGAGAGAGATTGGGTGTGGGGGGGGGGGGAGCTGGGCTTCGGATGGCTTCCAGAAGGGGAGGAGGAGCAGGAGGAGGAGGAAGAGGGAAAAGGTTGCAGGCCTCTCTACACACCGCATTGCTCCTCTCGCGGGGGTGGACTGAACTGGGGAATTGGTCGTAGCAGCAGCAGCAGCAGCAGCAGTAAGCAGTAAGGCCTCGTCCCAGAGGGGTGTTGTCTTCCTTTGTTCGCGAAGGGCGGCGTTCCAGCTGGCGATGTCCCGTCTGTGCCAGGAGCTTGATCCCAGAAACCAATTCGAGAGAGAGAGAGACGTGGGTCGTACTCCAATAGGGGGGGCCTTTTTTCTCTCGAGTATCGAAGCTTTCCAAAGAAAGTAAGGGCGGCAAGCTTGTGATATGCCACCCTGTCTTTGGGCTTGTAGGTTGGATATTGAATAGGGATCTCGCTACGGTGAGCGGAGATGGGGGTTGGGCGGAGCGGTGGATGTTCGCCGACCAGATCACAAATGTCGGTCGAGCCTCTTTCTCTCGGGTACCGATGCGGCGGTGCAGCCAACCAACCCTCGTTCAGCGTGTACAGTAGAGAGTCTCTCGGGTCCCGCAACAAACCCCCAATAAATAAAAAAGTAAAAAAAAGAGATAAATGAAAAGAAATTAAACCAGAAAAAAAGAAAGAAACAAGTAATAAATCAAAAAACCACCCCAGACTTTTTTTTTCCCCTTGTTTTTTTTTTTTGTTTTTTGGAGACTTATAAATTCACTATCCAATTGGGATCTGGCCTATGTTGTGACCCGTCGATGTGATTTTTGTTGTTGTATATGGGAAGACATTAGTGCAAGAGAAGAGCTTAGGGAGAGGGTTGTGTCGTGTTGATGATAAGTCTTGGCTGGAGGACAGAGCAGGAAGAGGAGGAAGAGGGGGGGGGGGAGAAGAAAGAAAGAAAAAAGGAGCTGGGCAATTTAGAAAGGCATGGACAACAGCACAAAAAAGGCCCGCTTAAGGTCCACTAGGGGAAGAGAGAGAGAGAAAGAGAGGGAGAGAGAGAGAGAGAAAGAGAGGGAGAGAGAGAGGGAGGGAGGCAGGGAAAGAGCAATGGGGGAAGGAAGAGGAAGAAGGGGGAGGGGGGATTGCTACAAGGTAATCGGGTACTGTACTACTACTACTATGGTATCTATCTACAGACACATCTTGTACTATGTACCAGTGGGCATAGGCGGGCATAGGTGGGTTCAGGTGGACAAGAGGTGGGCACCTTTGGTGGGGTGGGGGCTGCTGTAAGCTCCACCTGGGCGCGCTGGGGGAAGGGGGGAAGGGGGGGCCTGCACTTAGACCTGCAGCCCAGGAGCTTAGCCTAGAGCCCAGACCCAAGAAGCTAGGGTGCAGTGTGGGTATGGCCCGTCAGTTGTCAGTGAACAGTACAGTTTGTACCTGAGTACTTCTATGTACCACCACCACCATACTTTTATCCAGAAGCCCTCTCAAGTTACATAGTATGTATGATGATGGTTAATCTATGGTAAGAGGTAGTATGCATGATCACAACCACACCTCCTTCCCCTTTCCCCCATGCATACATGCATGCCAGTAGCCTCTTTTTGCAACACCTGAACAAGGAGGAACACACAGGGACAGGTATATATACTTTTTTTTTTCCTTCTTCCTTTTCCTTTTTTCTTCTTCTTTTCTTCTTTCTTTCCCCTTCTCTACCTTTCTACCTTGGATGGGGATTTTTGGGATTGCATTTCTTTCAGGGGGAAGGCACATTAGAGAGGGCATGGAAACAGATCCTACGACCTGACCTAACCTTAGCGTGTCCCTTTCACTGGCAGGAAAGGGCGAGGGCCACTTCTGCGCTTTTACACATCATCATCACTATCCGTCTGGCTTCCTTCGTCTCGCCCTTCCCCATCTTTCTCTTCTCTCTTTGACACCAGCCATAAGAAATGGAAAACGTCCTCTCCCACCTGAGCCCTGCTGTCGACAAGAGGCAACTGATCACCTGAAGGGGGCTTTCGTGTCAGCTACTAATTCATCACCACCAATTACAATCATACAGTAAGACAAACCATACCGGGTGACCGCCCCCGAAGGTGCTTCCTCTGCCGATCCAGATCCCCCCCCCCCCCTCTCTCCCCCCCAGCGCGTGTCGACGGCAAGATGATAAGGTTTCGCCAGTCCCAAACAGGACAGCAGCGCCATCCGGATTTCTCAATTGGGGCCCCAAGAACCGCACTACCATTCCAGCCGTACTACCATAAGAGTATTATACCAAACGTTGTATACAGTAGTAGTAGTAGTAGTAGTAGTAGTAGTAGTAGTACCATCCATAGTACTAGCTACTGTATGACCTCCCTTTTGCCCTCCCCCCCCCCCCCCCCCCCCCCCCCAACAAAAACCCCCCCGTCCCCCCCCCCCCCCCCCCCCCCCCCCCCCCCCCCCCCCCCCCCCCCCCCCCCCCCCCCCCCCCCCCCC
>JACWRQ010000125.1:31012-86784 GCA_014849955.1 Cryphonectria carpinicola | reverse complement strand
TAGGTGGGGGGGGGGGGGGGGGGGGGGGGGGGGGGGGGGTGGGGGGGGGGGGTGGGGGGGGGGGGGGGGGGGGGGGGGGGGGGACGGTTCAGTAGGAGAATTGACACATGCAGGGCTTCCAAGGAAAAATGGATCTATGATGTCTATGCTCCTGCAAGAACACTCTTTCGACCGCCCGCCATGTCACCCGCAGTGAGAGAAGAGAAAGGTCTCACAGCATTTCCACCAATGGGTGCAGTTGGAAGCGGTCCGGAATAGCGCTGCAGACTTGACCAGCTATATATTGATTCCCTGCGGTCTTGGCACTTGCTGAGGAATACATGTTGAGCAGTATGCTCTTGGTTCAGCAGCAGCAACAGCAGCACTGTCATAATAATCATTCAAGATGGCCTCCTCAAAGCTCTTGACGGCATGTGTAGCCGCTCTCTCGTTCCCGCTTCTGGCGAGTTCGACGCCCGTAACACCTCGTACCGAAATATCACCTTTCCGGTGGGACGATACAAAATACGTGTAGGTGACTTGTTAATAGGGGGCACACCGTACTGGGCACTGGTTCTTCTGAAAGTGCTGCTGCTAATAATAAGTATAAAAAAAAACCTGTTGGTTGTAATGAACGAGTGGATAGCATTGCCTTTGGAGACTCATATACATATGCCCAGGGGACCTTGGGCTACGCAAACTCAACATTCATCGGGTCGAACCTGAACTTCTCGTACACGCCAGAGCAGCTTCTCTCGGACCGCATCATGCAGGAGGACGTCGACAGCACCGCGAACCGAGGGCCCAACTGGATCGAAGACATCACACAGTGCGGCGTCAAGGAGGGCCTCACCGACCCGCAGACCTGCGACATCCAGCTCTGGGACTTTGCCTTTGGCGGCGCCGACATATCGGTCGAGTACCTGCCGCTGCACCATAACTGGTCCGTCCAGCTGGTCAACCAGACCGAACAGTTCCTGCGCTACGCCCAGCCCGTGCTCAAGAACATCGTCGACGCCGACAAGACGCTCGTGGCCCTGTGGATCGGCATCAACGACATTGGCGACTCGGCCGAGCTCGATGTCGACTTCCCCAGCTACTACGACGAGCTCATCACCACCATGTTCGAGCAGGCCGTCGAGCCCGTGTACGAGGCCGGGTACAAGAAGTGGCTGTTCATGAAGCTGCCTCCGCTCAACCGCACCCCGGGCAACCTCGTGCGTGCTGCCGGGCCTCTTCCGAATACCACCATGCTCGGGTGGTGGGACAGCGCTCTGGATGCACATGCCGCCGCTTTTGCGTCCCAGGACGAGGACGTGACGGCCTTGGTCTTCGATACGAACACGTTCCTGAATGGGGTGTTGGATAACCCTGCCCAGTATAACATTACCAACACAACATCGTACTGTCCGGATTACAACCAGCCGTTGCCCGTGACCCAGTATGGATGTCTTCCTCTCTATGACTATTTCTGGTATGATGATGGGCACATGTGAGTGAATCCTGCTTCATGATCCGTAGGGCAGCAAAATATGCTTACCATGAGAAACAGGACAACCCACATTCACTCCATCTTGGCGGCCGAAGTCGAGAAATTCCTCAAATCTTCATCTGCTTAGAAGTCATGAATAAAATATACTTTGCAGATGGAAACTCCATCAATATTATCATCTACCTGCGTCTCATTATTTATAATAATATCGTCACATTGTCCTTCCAACCACTTAGATTCCCTCTGTGTGCGATGGATGTTTATGTTGCTGGAACTCATTGGGTGACGGCGAAGGTTGGCACTGTTGTTGGCTCACGGCTCATAAGCTCCTCTAATTAAATCTGACACAATTTTGGTGTGTGACAAGCAGGTTAAGAGAATACGAAACGAGGTTAGACTCCATGCTTAGCGCGCCCCAGTTCCTGTCAGTACTCGCAGCAGCAGAAGCGGTGCTCTTACGCCTCTCCGAGACATCTAACAACAAAGAGCTCTCTCTCCCTCTCTCCCCCCCCCCCCCTCTCTCTCTCAACTGCCATCCAACACGGCTTCCCCCCTTTTTCATCTTTTTTTCATACGCATAGCTGCCTCGAATATAGCTTTGCCAGCCTAGTTCCATGATCCTCTCCATATTCTACGCGAATAACAGCTGCTTCTTTTGACATCTCAGGAGAGACCTAAGGGTTGCTGTATTATATGGGCTAGCCTCTCTTTCTCACTCTTTCTCACTCTTTCACACACACACACACACTCTCTCTCTCTCTTTCAGGTGGGACCTTATCATCACCCTCCGGGGAAATTCAACAGTGACCAAAACGGTCTGGTCATAGCACCTACCCACCCACACCATTCCTCCTTTTCCCCAGAGTCGGATAGCATGGGTTCGAAGTGTATGGTTCTATCGAAAGATCCGGCCAAAGCTGTCCGGCGGAAGAGGAAGGCCCACAGCAAGTCAAGATCAGGATGTGGCAACTGTAAACTGCGGCGCGTCAAGGTGAGAATGACTCTCTCCAATCAGAGAAGGGGGGGGGGGACTGCGGAAACAGCTTGATACCTGATCTAACCTCTATTTCCAGTGCGATGAGGCGAAACCACAATGCAAGACCTGCATCGCCTTCGGAGTCGCGTGCAACTATGGCCCTAGATCAGCCACTGTCGCGGGCGAACTTGTCCTCTGCTTCGACGGGGCCTCCCTCATGGACTCGCCCCCGAGATCTCCTGTATCGATGGAACAGACTATTCTGAGCATGGTTAACCAGTCCTTGAGAGATTCTCCCAGTGCTGCCATGTTGGGTGGCCCGGATCAGGTTTACAATCTCCGACAGTCCGACCTCGACGTCCTCAACAGATTTCACCAGAGATCCATCCTTACTCTTGGGACGGAGAAATCCAGATGGATCTTGCAGGCGGAAACACCTAGGCTGGCTTGTCTTGTGAGCTTGTTTCGTCCCATCGTCTTCTGTTGCCTCGCCTTCTCAGGAGATGAAGCAAGACCAACCAACTAACTAACTAATTAATTAATTATCCCAGCACCCTTTCCTGATGCACCTCGTTCTCACCTTCACACTGATGCACGACCGTGTGTCGCAGACATCCGATACAAACTTCACCCCGAGAGAATTATATCACTACTACACGGGCACAGCCATGTTTAACCAGAAACTGTGCGACCTAGACGCAACATCGTCGGAGCGCGATGCATGCTGGATCGCGTCGACCCTGATCGGCATCATCTACATCTGCCACATCGACGCGACCAAGCCACAAGAGGCCTGGCCGCTCAAGTCGCCCGGGCCAGGCGAGCCCGACTGGCTGGGTCTAACCCTGGGGAAACAAGACCTATGGGAGTTTTGCGATCCCATGAGGCCGGACTGCTGCTTCCAGGAGTTGCATGTCCAGGTCAACCCCTGGGGCGGGGATGAGGACTTCACCCCTGACGAGCTCAAGGACGGCGGGTTTCCTAATATCCCGCCCGAGATCCTCGAGTTCCTGCACCTGACGGACCCTTCCACGTGGGCGGAGAGTCCATACTTTCGTGCTGCCAACATCCTGTCGCAGCTTCTGCCGCAGGACTATAACCAGCAGAACATTATGAAATTCGCGACGTTCACCCACTACACCTCCCCAGAGTTCCGAGAACTGTGGAAGCAAAAGGACCCTGGGGTGCTGATCTTGGTTGCCTATTGGTACTCGAAAGCTATTTCGACACAGTTCTGGTGGTTGTGGTACGTCTTGTATCCTTCTTCCTCTTCAGAAAACTCTTTGGCACAAGCTCTTTGAGAAAACGTTCTTCTTGCTGACTCCTGAGGACGTATGAATTCATGCAGGAAGAGGGCAGTGCTGGAGTGTCAAGCCATCTGCATCTATCTGGAAAGATACCACAGCGACGTGCCTCATCTCGAGTACATCCTGAGGCTTCCAAAAAGGAGCTGCGGGTTGACACCAACCGTGTCTGCTATAGACTAGCAAGTCATATTCATGCGGACAACAACCCCTTTGCTATGTTGTCTATTGTCTCGGAAGGGAAGGATGGAGCGGCTTTACTATTATGTTTGGGTAATCACCTCCGGAACACGCACGACGCGTACTCTCAAGTGTTACTTATCTCTTCAAGTTATTGGTTTTCTCCAACCCGCCAGTGCCACAGCCAACTCCAAATGTGACTTTTCTTTTTTGGTTGGTATTAAAATAGCGGCCCCACGAGACAAAAAGAGAAACAGTGTCTCTGACAGGTGCGCTTCTTCGGCGGAGAGCGGCAAATTGGCTTTTGGCGGATGCGGGGTTTACTTTTTACGAAATCACTGCATACCACCCTGGACGGATATAGCCTCCAAATGGAAATGTGGACGAGACGTCATGGGACTTTTTTTTTCTTGTCTTTTTCTATACTGGAATTGTAAGTGGTGATCATGTCTCCGAGGAAAAGTAGAAATAAGCAAGACAAGCCCATCATCTACTGAAGACACTGTTGAGGTGAGGTCGGCCTTCTCTCTCCATGCACCTGTCCCAGCGTCCCTCAGTCCAGCGCCAAAAGAGAGATCCCAGGTCATAATTAATTCATCCAGTAACTAATAATTGTCATTTGAAGAAAGAAAAAAAGAAGGAAAAAAAAAAAAAGAATGTGGACTCTTTTGGCCCTGTGCCTCACGGGCACGAAGATGATTGTGTCGGCAACCACAGTCCGAACATCCACGCCTGTGATGGGGTGGGACAGCTACAACTACTACAGCTGCTCCCCGACCCAGGAGATCATCCAGGACAACGCGGCGGCCCTGGTGAGCCTGGGTCTGGACGCCCTCGGCTACACCTATGTCACGACCGACTGCGGCTGGACGGCCGACTATCGTGACTCTTCGACTGGCGAGCTGGTCTGGAACCCCGACACGTTCCCTTCGGGCGGGGCGGCACTGGGCGAGTTTATTCACAACCTGAGTCTGCACTTTGGTGTGTACTCTGGGGCTGGGCATTATCAGTGTGGCTCGACGGACCAGCCTGCTTCACTGGGTGAGTTGTCTTGGGTTGTATTCATCTCTGTACTTTGTCTCTACTTGGTTGTATAAGTAATTATACTCAAAAAGAAGAAGAAGACTGTATGAAGAATTATCAACGCTGAATCTCCTGTCTTTGAATACTAGGCCATGAGACACTCGACGCAGATTCCTTTGCAGCATGGGGTGCGGATTCATTGAAGTGGGTAATAGTACTATGTACTTGATGCCCATTTTACTTTCGCATTTGCCCTCCAGCTGATATTTACATTCCTTCATCAAGATATGACAACTGCTATGCCAACTCGACCACCACAGACGCAGACTACACAGGCACAGTTTCTGGTTCTCCCACCCGTTTCGACGTCATGGCCAGCGCACTCGCCGCGACATCACGAGACACCGTGTACCAGGTATGCCAGTGGGGCGTAGGAGAAGACATAGGAGTTTGGTAATGACCTCTTCTTCCTTTCTCTGTCGTGTTTAAAAGGTGAGAAGAGAATCTAAATTATTTTCTGACACAAAAAAAAAAAAAAAAAATAGGGCCCCCGAGATTGCAAACTCATGGCGCATCTCCAATGACATCTACGACGCCTGGCGCAGCATCTGGCGCATCACCAACCAGGTCGTGCCCTACTACAAGCACACCGGCATAGGCGCCTACCCAGACATGGACATGCTCATCGTAGGCCTCCACGCCCTGTCGACCGAGGAGGAGAGATTCCATTTCGGCATGTGGGCCATCAACAAGTCCCCCCTGATCATCGGGTCCGCCCTCGCCGGCTCGCTCACGCCCGAGTCCTCCCTCGCTGTCCTCTCCAACACGGCCGTCATCGCCCTCAACCAGGACAGCCTCGGCAGGCAGGCCCAGCTCGTCCGCCGCTACACCACCGCCCAGTACGACATCTGGCAGGGCGAGCTCTCGGGCGGGCGCCAGGTGGTCGGGCTGGCCAACTGGTACAACGGCAGCCAGGCGATCACGCTCAGCCTCCCTGCCGACCTGGGGATCGCATCCGCCACGGCGGAGGACGTCTGGGCCGGCGAGAGCCTGGGCACGCTGGGCGGCGGCGGGTCGTCGTCCTCCTCGTCCTACACCACCACGCTCGCCGGCCACGAGCTGCGGCTGCTCGTGCTCTCCGACATTGTCAACGCCACGTCGGGCGTGCAGACGGCGGTGGGGTACTACACGGCCGCCGAGGACGCCACGCTCGCGGGCAACGCGGTGGTCGTGGAGTGTCCGTCGGGCACGTGTCTGCCGGCGGGGACCAAGGTCGGGGACATTGGCGAGGGGGCCTCGGCGGCGTCGGTGACCTTCTCGGGCGTCGAGGCCGTCACGTCCGGCACCAAGCTGCTGGGCGTCGACTACTGCAACTACGACGTGGCGCTGGAGACGGCCTGGGGCTGGGGCGACAACACGCGCAACATGACCATCGCCGTGAACCAGGCCGCCGCCGACGGGACGCGGTTTGCCTTCCCCATCAGCGGAGGGGACTGGTATGATGCGGGACGGTTGTATGTGTATGTGGAAGGGTTTGTTGCCGGGACCGGGAATGAGGTGGTCTTCACGTCGTATGGGGACGAGGCCACCTGGGCTCCTGATCTGGTGGGCTTCGAGGTCTATGAGGTGGAGTGAGGAAGTGGTGTATGTAGCAAAGTAGCTGTGTATAATCCTCTCGTCCTGTATATTCTTGCAGTGAAATGACATGACCATTCACAGTACATTATGCAACGCACTGTCCGTGACAAGTCTTCTATTCGCTCTACAGATTTGAGATGATCAGATCAGATTGATAGTCAATGACCTCTGGCTTTCTCGCCTCGAACTACAGCACGGTGAGAGACCTCAAGTTTTTCACTCCAGAGAAACATGATCACTTCCAAAAAAAAAAAAAAAAAAAGAATTTTTAATTTCCATTGTATTGGACACCTGAGTACCTAAGTACCTAGCAACGTATCATAAAGAAGCACGCGCGCGCTTGAGGATGAAACCTGATGATGACGACGACGACGACGACGACGACGATGATGATGATGATGATGATGATGATGATGATGATGATGATGATGATGATGATGATGATGATGATGATGAAGCCGCAGCGAGCTGGATTCGCTGAACACTGTCTCTAGTGGACAGTATATGCTCCCGTAACTCCGCATATGCTGAAACTCAAACCCTGATTATAGTATACATGAATACAATAGTCGGCAAGATCCGACCAAGAACGGCCCCTTCCAGCCGCAGGATGCACCCCCCATGATGTTTTTTTTTGGGGGGGGAGAAGGGGGGTTCAGCGGTGGAGATATATCCTGAAGGATATATAGTGAGCCAAGATGGAACAAAAGTAGGACCAGGTCCGAAATACCTGACCGTACGAGCACACACGAGACCGCCATTTGCGACCAGAGAGAACCCCCTGCGCTGCGCCTACTACAAGATGGGCCACACTGAGGGGGGGGGGGGCGGCCTCGTGATCACATCACGATCTCATGCCGGTTCCTGCTCGGCGAGCAGGCAGCTCAATCTCGCTCTCGGACTCTGAGGAGGGATCCTCGGCTGCCACCTGGTCCAAGACCTTATCAAGATCCTCGTAGGAGAACCTCAGTTTGGGCTGCAACGGGGGCTTGCTCACTTCCATCGTGGGCGGCATCGAGTGCCGTGCCTGCGCCGCTGTGCCGTTGGCCGTCGTCTTCGGGGGGCTGTGTGTGGGGGGACGCGCGTGCGTGGCGTGCCGGCGCGGACTTGCTGGGTCATCTATGTCCATCTCGCTAAAGGTGGAGGGCGATCTCCCGAAACCGACGCGTTTCTTTGGCGAGTGGGCCGCCGGAAGGGGCTGTGAGCTGTGCGTCGGCCGGCCGTTTGGTAAGCTCTTGCGCTTGGGCGCAGATGTCGGCAGCGCCGTCCTCTGCGCGCTGGGTACAGCCAAGGCGCCATTACGAAGATGGCTGACCGGTTGAGAGGCTGGATAGTAGTTCTTCATATTTGCAGAGTTCCCTGGACTGCTCATAAAAAGTAGGGCCTCCATCGCATCCTTCTCGCGGTTGTTATGGGTGGGAGAGATGACTACGGGATCTCCTGCTGCGGCGCGCGCGGCGCGAGGATCCCGTGAGATACTGAGAGATGGTAAAGCGGGCGTGTGTGGGCTGCTCTGGTGAGACCGAGGGGAGAGAAGATTGGGGGTGTGCTTCGGGTTGGAGTTCCTTCGGGGGTTAGTTTCGTTGCGATGAGGCTGGATAGAAACCGGAGGGGCTAGCGATGGAACATCATCCTGCAGCCGAGCAGAGGAGGCAGGTTGCGTGCCAGGGCTTGCTGAGGAGCGCGCCCCAGGGTCGTCTTTGCTCTGTGGCTGGGGCGCCTGAGGAGGAGGCGGAGGAGGTGCGCCCGAGCTGCTTGGCGGCGGATGTGGTAGAGCCTGCATCTGCGGGCTGATAGAAGATCTGGCCGGCCCTGGGAGGGTAGAGTTGCTGGAGGAGGCAGGAGAAGCGGCGGCGGAGGCCAGATTCTCGACCTCGTCAATGGTGCGTGACTGCCAGCCGTTGTGAACCTTGAGCATGGCATAGGAAAGGCGAGCCTTTAACTCGGAGGACAGCTGCGGGTGAGAACGCGTCAGCCTGGAGGGCCCACCATCGCGGATCTTGAGAGATAGCCTTGCTGTTGAGAGAGAAAGAGAGAGAAGGGAAAAGAAGAAAGAAAAAAAAAGGGAAGAAAAAAAGAACATACCTCGGTAACACGGCTGCTGGTGGAAGAGGCAACGCTGACACCGCTCACGTTCCTAGAGTGCCAGCCAGGACGGGGAGGGGAAGCGCTCGGGGATGTCCTGTTGTTGTTCTCCTTGACTGCGCCGTCGGCCATCCTCTTGACGGAGGGGCGAGGAGCGGCGGCGCCCATGTCGGGCATCTTCTCCTGGACGGCGGCCAGCTGCGACAGCTGTCGGAGCTGGGACTCCTGGCTGGACTCGTGGCCGCTGCTTGCCGCGCCGTTGCTCGCGCTCCTCTCGATTGTGGGTGGCGTAAAGACGCGGTGGGACTCGGCGGTGGAATTGGAAGAAGAGTGGGCGGTTGCCTGGGAGTCGGTGTTGGAGTCCTGCTTCTGCAGCGGGTACGAGCCGGCGGCACTGCTTGCGATGCGCCCTTGTGACGAGGACGAGGACGAATCGTGGGGCGCAACGCGGCGGGCAGTCGAGAGCGAGGCATTGCTGTCGCTGATACCGACGCCAACCTGTTTCGGCGCGGCGTTGACGGGCCGGAACGACATGATCGGATCCGGAAGAATTGTGAACCCCCCTCTTCAGAGCGCCAACCAGGATTGATCGCGTCGTGGGGTTTCGTGTTCAATCGCAGCGCATGTGGAGAGAGGAGGCAGAAGAAGGGGAGGGAGACGACGGTCGGTCGGTTGGTCGGTCGGTCGGTGGCAGCAAAGTTGGTGACGCGCTCCTGGAAACCCGGGTGCCCAGTCGAATTGCGCGCAATTCCAAGTAATTGCTACAGTTTAGCTCAAGAGTATCGTGGTGTGCCTAGCAGCGATGCGATATTCGTCCGGAAGCACAGGAAACTGCGTTGCAACGAATGGCGATGCTGGTTGGCAAATGGGAGGGCGATAGTAGCAAGGAGAGCAGCAGAATTGAATTGTCAGGGCCAAGGGTTGGGTGCCCGTGGTGTGCCTTGGGGGAGTGAGTAAAGCAAAGTGAGCCAGCATCGATGGGCGCAAAAAGATTGGATGGACAAGAGAGAGAGAGAGAGAGAGAGAGAGAGAGAGAGAGAGACAGGGAGAGGGAGAGAGAGCACGGGAGTACGCGGTCTAGCGCGACTGCGCTCGTACCTACAACACTACCTAACTGTACGTACTGTACATAGCACCATCGCCTTGTCATGGGAACTGCTGCTGCTTGTCTTGTACCCTGCTGGGTCGCCCCCGGGTTCGGCCCTGGCCCTGGCCCCAGGCTGTGGCTAGGGTTGCTCTATACCGCGGTTGGCGTGTCATAAATGCTACTGGGGGGGTGGAATTTAGGGGGCGCTTGGGGGGAGGGCAGGGGGGGGGGTGGAGGGCCACTGAGGGGGTCAGGGCCCGGGCCGTACGCTAAAGCGCCTGTACCACTCGAGGGATCACTGGGCATCGCAGGCTACATCCATGTTAGAACCTCTGTTTTAAGTTGTAAGTATACCATAGTATAGCCAGTAGGTGGTAGTCATAAAAAGTATGCAAGGAAGCACCCAAGACTCTCTCTCTCCCCCCCTTCTCCCCCCCCAGCCCCTCGATTTCTATTTTTTTTTTTTTTTTTTTTTTTTTTTTTTTCCTTTTTTTTTCTCCTCTCTCCCGGACTTCGAGGTCTTGCAGAATTTATAAGGCTGATTTGGATTGATGACTTTTAAAAATTGGTCTCGTCTCCTCATGCAGTGATCTGTCTTTTCTTTTTTTTCTTTTTTTTCTTTTTTTTCTTTTTTTCCTTTTTTTCTTTTTTTTTCTCACTCTTCTTTCGGCCTTTCAATGCAAGTCAGTCCAGTCTACCCTAGCCACGCGCACACAGCCACACCGTCATCTCTGCAAGCAGCCACATGGGCAAGCTAATGCTGCCGCCGCCTCCTGTTGCGCACGCCAGCCCCCGATCTAGGCGCCCCAAACATGTGACACCGCGCGCGGCTCGAACCCGCAGCTCAGGTTTGACACGGGACTTTTTTCTCCATCAGCAGAAGCAATTGTGCATTTCCCCAACAACAACGACGACGGACAACAACAGCCTTGCAGATTGTCTTTTTTCTTTCTTTCTTTCTTTTCTTCTTCTTCTTCTCTAGCTTCCACAAAATCAACATGATTACTATGAAAAAGTCAAAAAGACTTTAGCACCCTGAATCAGAACCATGGGGGGTAGAGAGTCCCAGTTCTCAATTTCTTCTTCCTACAAGTTCCACGTCAAATTTGTACCAGTCTGTCTGTACACAAAAATCTCATAGCCAAGAGAGAGAGAGAGAGAGAGAGAGAGAGAGGAAAGAAGAAAGAAAAAACCCATGTCCAACCCACGTCGTCTTGTCCGGCTCAATACTGGAACCGCCACCTGGGATCATCATCTCCCTCCCAGTCCTTCAGGTGACCAACCTCCTTCACCTCCGCCGCGATCCCCTCCCTCTTCTCATTCTCCCTCTTCAGGATGAAGTACAGCAAGCCCGACACCAGCACGTTCGCCACAAGATAGCCCAGCGCGAAGCTGTGGCCCAGCACGTACCGCGGCCCGTCGTTGGCCCGGTACAGCTGCGTGCCCAGCACCGCGCCGCAGTTCCCGATGGAGATCTGCATCGCGTTGGCCACCGCCCTCTTCGTCTGCCCGCTCACGTTGATCGCCGGCCATGACAGCGCCAGCGCCGTCGCAGGGTAGATGCCGCCCGCCGCGAAGAATGTGCCCAGGTACGACACCCCTGGTCGCGCCGTCGGGTGCGTGTTGGCCAGGAGGATGATGTAGCCTATGGCCCCGAACGCCGCCGAGCCCGCCAGGAAGGGAGCGCGCTTGTTCAGGCGCTCGGAGAGGGCCGCCACGGTTAAGGTGGTCACGAAGGCGAATGCGTACGGTGGGATCGTCAGCAGCTGGGCGTCGGCCGCCGTGTAGCCGAGGGACTGGATAATGCTAGGCTGGAAGTTTTGACGGTGTGTGAGTATATGAGTACGCCAAGGTTTCCCTTTTTTTTCTTTTCCACAACGCTTTCTTTCTTTCTTTCTCTCTTTTTTCCCCTCCTTCAACAAAGCACATTGGGTGATTTATGTATACATATGTGTGTAATCAAACTCACCATGAAGAGAGAGAGGGTGTAGAGTGGTAGGCTCATGGTGTGGAACGCAAAGCCATAGAGCCAGCACTTGGGATCCTTGACGGCCCGCATGACATTGGCCCATGTGAACCGCTCCTCGTGCGTACAGTCACTGTCTGCGGCGAGCCGAGCCTGGATCACGGCACGCTCGCTGTTCGTCAGGAACCCAGCCGTGTCAGGATAGTTGTAGATGAAGAAATAGGATGCCGCCGCGATGACGATAGTTACGAGCCCTTCCTGTAGAGAGTGTGAATCACCCTGTGTGAGTTGATTTTCACTTCTGCATATCCAGCAGGATAAAACGACTGTGCAAACTCACGAGGATGAAGATCCAGTGCCAACCATTTGTCCAGACGATGCCCCGCATAAAGCTGATGCCCTGTATTATGATTCATCGTCAGCATCAGGGTGAGTAGTAATGATGATGACAACTCACGTATGCGAGGATACCACCAAAGGATCCTGCTAGTGCTGCGGCACTGAAGAAGAGCGAGATGCGGAACTGACGCTCCCTTCTCTTGTACCACATCGAGAAGTAATAAACAACACCCGGAAAGAGACCAGACTCGGCTGTGTAAGTAAATATCACGCGTCAGTATGATCAGCAAGTGTGAGAGAGGGTGGAGGGGGGCGGGCGGGTTAGAGGGGTGATGTGCGGCTAGCACTTTGGGTAGAACCAACCAACGCCCAAGAAGAATCTAGCAGCGAAGAAGCCCGACAGGTTATGGACAACGCCCATGAGCGTGGCCACAATACCCCAGACGACGGTTAATGTGGGAAGCCACAGCTTGGGCGATGTCCGCTTGAGGATGATATTACACGGAATCTTGGAAAATTGAATAAGCATCAGCCACGCCCTGGGTCTTGGAACCAAATGAATTATAAACAAACAGGGCCACGAACCTCAAACAAGACATAACCAATAAAATAGAGCGTCAGGCCCGTCAGGTACTGGTTGCCCGCTGCCTCGATCGTCAGTTCATCATGTCAACTTCTCACCCCCTCTTTCTTTCTCTCTCTCTCTCTCTCTCTCTCTCTCTCTCTCTCTCTCTCTCTCTCTCTCTCTCCCCGACGGAAGACCATTGAGATGGTTCACTCACTCATGCCAAGATCAGTCGCCAGCCCTTCTATCTTTGCATTACCGACATTGCTCCGGTCGAGGAAGGACAGCAGGTAGAGGATGCCAACGGCGGGAAGAAGCCGAAAATCAATCTTTCGAAGCAGTGCGCCCTCGTTGATGTCCGCAGCTCCCGGCAGTTCCTCGTCCACGGACGCAGAGGCAGGGCTCGCGCCCTGGTTGTCTGCTCCCTTCTCATGTTGAAATTCTGTATCCTGCTCCGCCATCTTTCCCTCCAAGATGATTTCCTATGCGCACACAGGCGTGACGGAACCAAAATTCTGCGCCGTTCTTGTCGCGAGGTTCTGGTATTCACCGGTGTGCCCCAGTTTTAACAATATGCCCGAAACAGAGACAGACAGACAAACAGACAGAGAGAGAGGGGGGGGGGTCGAGTTGGGAAAGTGTATGGATTATTATGAGGCTCAAGCCATGGGGAAGGATGGAGACTTCTCCGTTGTTGAAGACGACATGACGGATTCTACTTCTGATATCATGGGCCATACCGACCTGTCCCATTCCAAGCTGCTGGGTCCGAACCTAACATGGAGAATAATCGCTAGGGGCGATGGCGACATCGCGGATAATACACCTTTTTTGTCCTGGGCGCGGCAATGTGATTGGGCCATGTGCAGTGCTTTGGGAGACAGGGGTGTGATCACGACATACCAAAGTGTCCGGCTATGACGCTGTGAAACAATACAGCAGGTGAAATCCTACTGTAGAATCCTATCGAGATGTGCGCTGGGGCCCTGCGCAGTGCTCAATAAGTATGCTGTGCATAATCAAGATCTGCTGTGCATCCCACAATTGGCTGTGACAGACGGTCCGAGGTTCAACGAGGAGATGCCATCCTAGCCTCGCCGTCCGAGACCAGCGCCGAATTTGGGTGTAAACCGTCGTCCAGACTCTTCAATTATCTGACATCCTTTACTATGTACGTAGTAGATAGTAGCTTCACAGTCCTATGGCTCGCAGGAGCATGCCCCCAAAGGTCACCTCTCACAATCCCCTGTCCTGCCTCTCCCTCGCAACCACCAGGGCTGCCTGCAGAGCCCGCTCCCCCTCTGTCCTGACCGCTTTATGGTAGTAGCTCTCTTCATTCTCTAGCAGCTCCGCCGGCGTGCCCTCCTCCACGATTTTACCCGTTTCCATCACAATGATCTGATCCAGCCACGCTAGTGACGCTGCCCTGTGCGCGATGGTCACCATTGTCGTCGACTCGGGCAGCATCGCATGCAGAGCCTTTTGCAGGGCCTCGTCCGTCTCATAGTCGATGTTGGCGGCTGCTTCGTCGACGAGAAGGATCGGCGGCCGTTCCAGCAGCACCCTAGCTGCGCACAAGAGCTGTCTCTGGCCCGCAGAGAGGTCTGTGCCGCCCGTGGTGAGGGCTTTGGACAGGATAGTGGAGGAGGAGGAGGAATTCTCGGCCATTGTTGACTTCAAGCCGCATTGGTCGAGAATATCCAGGATCTCCTCATCTGTGTGCCGGCCTCTTGGATCCAGATTCTCGCGCACACTTCCCTCGAAGATCAAAGGTTCTTGCGGGAGAGTGTGTACAGCTAGACGGAGTCGCTGGGTGGAGATGGATGCAGTCTCTACCCCGTCGATGGCAATGCTTCCGCTCGTAGGGTCGACCAGGCGGGCTATGGCTGAGACGAGCGTCGACTTGCCAGAGCCTGTCCGGCCCACAACACCCAGCCTCTCGCCACTTCGAATGTGAAGAGTCAGGTTGTCCACAGCCGGCGTAGGGCGAGAAGTGTAAAAGAGCGACATGTTTTTGATGTCAATCGCGTTTTCCCGTGGCCAGTCCCTGGGCGCCGGTCCCGATTCCACCAAGAAACCTCGGAGCTGGCCCTCCCTGGGCAGATTGTCGTGGTATTCCTGGAGCCTCTCGATCGAGTTCATCTGGACCTCGAAATCGGTCAATCCCCATGTCATCAGGAAGACATCGTTTGTCAGCCCCGCCGCAAATGTCAGAGCCAGACCGCCCAGGACATCTGAGATGTGCCCTGTGACGGTCAACATGACCACTACAAGCAGCAGGATATTGGCGGCCAGCTCAGCTCGAAGCGTGATCCACGTGTCAAGTGACTTGCGCACCATCTTGGCGGACATGAGACGGTCGAGAGCGGCGCCGTGCTTCGATACCATGAACATGATGGCACCGTAGGCCTTGATGGATGCGGGTGCATTGAGAGCCTCGGACACGATGGCGGTGACCGGTGACTGAAGAATCGACGAGGAGCGCTGAACCTCTCTGGAGGCGACCCTGAAGCGCAACTGATAGAACGTGGTCATGAGGATGTAAGGGACAATTGCTGCCACAACAATAGGCGAGGAGAAAGCAATCAGGCAGAGAGAAGCAAAGAGATTAGTAGCAGTCTCGATCACCATGTCTACAGCATTGATGATCTTGGTGTCCAGAGCTTCGACGTCCGACGAGAGCCGGTTCAGGATCCGCCCGGTCGGCTGACGCTGAAAATAGGAGATGGGCGCAGCGAGGAGATTGTCGACGATGCTGGCGTGAATTTCCCTGCTGGCCCTCATGGTGCAGCGAACGGTGAGGAAGGTGAGAAAAGCTGTAGCGCAGGGTCAGCGTCAAAGCAGACGACGCACTGCGCAGATCGGCTTGACTTACATATGAAGACACAGTTTGCCAAGGTCAGGCCTAGATACCCACTCAGGTATTGGTCTTGTGTAAGCCCGAGCTGGTCGTTAATCCACCACACAAACCAATAACTGCCCATCACCTTGGAGGCGGTTACACAGACTGCCGTACAAGCCAGCTTGACGAGTTCGATGACACCGCCAGCGTTCAATGTGTAGAAGCGCAGGACATCTGACTTGACGGCTCCCTGGGCTCGCTCTTCCTCCTCGACCAGCTCGAGTGCCGCGGCTGCCCTGTCCTTCGCATCTACATCGGTTGCGCCGTTGGGGTCCTGATCCTGGGATGGTGGGTGGTCCGCCTGGTCATTGTCGTCCGCATCGTGAAGCCATTCCTCGTGAATGACTGCGTCATGAAGGCTGGGGCTGGCCAGCAAGTCCTTTCCAGACGCCACAACTCGGCCTTTTTCGATCATGACAACATGATCAACCTGTGGGACGAAGGATGTGTGTAGCGTCACCAAGATCACAGTGATGCCAAGAGACCTGATCGTCTGGAAGAGCATCTGTCTCACCCTCCCGTCGACCGCAGACAGTGGATCATCTAGGAGCAAAATCTGCGGCTGTGAGTACAGTGCTCTAGCCAGCGCAACCCTGGCTCGCTGGCCCCCGCTCAGGTTGTTCCCTGCCTCTCCCACAACAAACTGATCGGCTCCAGGAAAGGACCGAAAGTCCTCGTCCAGGCAGCACTGACTGACCACATCTTGGTAGCGTGCCTGGTCGAGCTTACTCATGAAGACAATGTTGTCCCTCAAGGTCCCAGACATGATCCACGGGTCCTGAGCAACATATGCGAGGGATCCATGTACCCTGATCGTGCCATCGAGGGCCATCTCGCCGAGAATGGCCTGAAGGAGGCTCGACTTGCCACTACCTGTGGGCCCGATGACCGCGGTCAGCTTGTTCCGGGGGAGAACAAGGTCTCCAACCTCGAGCTTCTGGCTGTCGGCGTGATCATCACTATAGGATGCGTAGGTGAAGGATGCCTTTTCGAACTCGACTGCCGCATCAGCGTCGCTAAGCAAGGAGGACTGTACGATAGAGTTCGATTCCTCTGCGGCCAGCAGCGTCCTGATACGCTTGAACGACGGCAGAACGGCGGCCTGTCTGGTCACGGCCAGGGTGGCGAAGAAAACCGGCTGGCTGAGGAGTTTGAAGTAGGCCAGTGCCGGGAAGACCACAGCCGCGGTCAGTTCATGCCCGGCCAGGTAGTAGAAAAGAAAAGCAGCAGCGGCTGTGAGGCTCGGGATGCTGATGTTAATTGCAGAAAAAAGGCAGAAAGCCATAGAGAGGTAGACCCAGAGGGCCTTCAGCTGCTCATTCCTGATCCTGGACACGCGATCCCGAAACAGGAACTCATAGGCAGCGGCCTTGACGCTCTTTACGTTGTTGAGGAACTCGCGCAGAGGGCCCAGACGCTGGTCATTGAGGTGAACATACTTGACCACGGCCCCACGGGTGATCTGGCTGGCCATGCTCTGGCCGAAGAACATGATCAGAAGCAACTGGAAGCCGATGAAGGCGGCTGGACCGATGATGCTGGCTGCCAACACAACGATGGCTATGATCTGTAGCGGCGCGACCCAGATGTCGTGGATCTTCAAGACGTATGTAGATAGAAAGTCCACGTCCACGGCACTCATGTTGATGATCTGTGCTGGCGGGTGTACTCTCCTGGCTGCCGGAGACAGGCGCAAGCTCTTCTCAAATATCGCGGTACGGAGCATGGCCTCGACCCATATGCTCTGGGCTCGAACCACCTGATTCTTGGCCCTACCAGCCAGAGTAGCAATGATGTTGGCGCCCACCAGCAGCCAGGCCAGCGTCACATTGTGGGTGTCCAGGAGCAACAGTCGCAAGAGCAGTGGAGCACTGACTGACGCCACCGAGTATATCAACTGTGATGGCTGATTTAGCAAGGACGACTGCACACTCGAGCTGCACAGTATATGCTCCAGCTCTAGACCGCTTACCTCCAGAGTCACACCCAGCAAGAGCATACCACCGGTCTCCCATTGGAACATGAAAGCTGCTTTGGCCCCATGTTCTGACCAGATCCTGGCGAAGACCAGGCGTAGGTGCGGACTGGCTTTCGTAAAGACAGGTAACCACTCATTCTCCATGGTGCCCGTCTTGTTGACGGCGGATACCAGCTTTCCCAGCCATAACTGCAAAGGTGAGACGTAGTAGAGCAACGGATCGACCGCTACAGGACCATCTTGTTGCTTTTGGGTCCAGAATAATGCCCTGGTAAGCCAATGGTCCGAGGATGAGGTGGCCATGCTTGATATAGTAAGTAGGTCATTTCTATGAAGGAGAAGAAGAGCTCTCTATTCTCTGAACCTAACCACACGAGGCATGCATACTTTATAAGATAGAGATAGAGAGATAGAGAGAAGCACCTTCTCTCATGGTGACTCACAAGGAGCTTGCAGATATTACTTTCTATGGGAGAGGCTAACCCTTTCCAGGCATGTGCCTCACAGTCCTGTAAGCAGAAGATTGGCAGAGCCAGGATCTGATGTCGAGATCAAGCTCGTGAGAACCATGCTTGGTGGTCCCCCTCTGTAGTCAAGTTGCAAATGTGATTCCTCGTGAGATTCAAAAATATTTCAATATGAATAATATACATACGTGTGTATAGTAGGAAGACCCTCCCTTTTAAAACATAGTCCCATCTATTCTGTCTGTCCCACCGGCTAGATCCGATCTTGTCTTGGTTTCATAGGGCATCCTGGGCTTTTGTGCCTGGGCCCATAGTGAGCTTGTCAGCCTGCCAGCCCGCTAGCTGAGTCTGTCAGGGCCTGTGTAAGCCTCTCAAGCCTCTGAATTAGGTGATGGGGATCTTCAACAACAGGGGGTACGTGGGGGGAAGAGGGGGTCAACTAGCGCGCTGTGGGGACGGCACCACACCACATACAGCGGTACCATCATACCACCCCGTCGAGGTATGCCCAGGTGCCAGGGTCCAGCTCGGGACTGGATCTGGCCCGTGCGGAGGTTGTTTGTCGGTGGCATCTCGCGCCTCTTGGGGGGGGAATCAAGTTACCGCCTGTTGAACGGCATCTCGAGGGCTTGCATGACCTGGACCATTACCACCCAACAACCGTCGCGACAACATCCCAATCCCTCCATGAACAGTCGAGCCAGACCCCACCACGACTTACGACGCGATGACCCACTAGATCTCACCAGCATAGACGCCTCCTCGGGCCTTATAAAATCAGTTCTCGGAGCCCTGGAACCTCGACGCCCCCCCCCCCGACCCCTGTCTGTCCCTGTGCAACGCGTCTACGGCCGAAAACCTACGACATCACAGACCGGCCTCTCCTTCACCACTCCCTCAGAGAAGGACGTCACCGACCAGCTGAGGCTCTCTATATTGTCCTCCCAGACTAAAAATCCACGAGGGTCTCTAGGACCAGCGGCCCGTGCTCGACAAGGAGCCTCCCCCCCAAGTCGCCAATTGCTCCGTCGGGGCCCCGCGGCGCAAGACACGGACGCCTTCGCGAAACGATTATCCTCCCCTTCGGGATCTCCAGACTGCAGACCAAGCCTGCCCTCGGGATCACTTCAGGCCCCTGCTATTGTTTTTCTCAATTCACTTTCTTGTGGTGTCTTGCCCTGGGAGATTCCATTTGGGCAGTCCTGCTCTCAGACTACGCGACTTGATTGCGTGACGCGAGGACGACGATACCGGTCGATATCGCTCGAGTCTCGACAGAACTGATCAGTTCAGATGCTTTTCGACGTGACAAAGCTTCCCGTCCACATATAGACACTCGTTACTGAGCTCTTTTGCACGCCTCACCTCCGTCCACGGACTCTAAAACGCGAATGCGCCCCGTCTCATACACACAACCTCCGCATCTCGAATGGTTCGATGGAATTAGCACCACATCGTTGAGCTTGCCACTCGGCCAAGAACTGCTTCTGGTGTGGCGCGCCCTCGAGTGAAGTTGGTGTCCCAAGACCATCGGCCGCCGGGGCTCACGGATCTCGCGTCAGGGCTTTGTCTTGATCAGCCAGATCTCCTGCCCCAAGATGCCCACCCTTCATGTTCCGGCCGGGTCTTCAGACCAGCTTCAGAATATAGCCGACGCACTATGGAAGGCGAAGAAGGTTGTGGTTATCACAGGAGCTGGAATCAGTACCAACTCTGGGATCCCTGTCCGTTACACTCCACTCCCCCCCCCCCCTTCAAACCCTCTCCTCTCACGGTTCCCAGGACTCGCCTCTTGCTAACACACATCATGCAGGACTTTCGATCGGAGAACGGGTTGTATTCCATGATTCAGAGCCAGTTCGATGCTGCGGCAAAACTAGGCGCGGCCAAACCGCAGGGATCTGGAAGCCAGTCTGACGACAGCGGATCTGATGAGCGGCCTCGGAAGCGCAGGAAGACATCACCACCAATACAAGATAGCATCGAGGTGGTCCCCGCGGTCTCGGGCGAGGATCCAGCTTGCTCGACCAGGTGCGGCGACGACAACACGAAGACAATGGGTTCTGACGAGGAACCACCGAGTTCGAGTGACAGCAACGGCAATGGCAATGACCGGTCCAAGGTAGACGCGGAGGTCCAGATTGGACTGAGCGATGGTCGTGATGTGCCACAAGACCTGTGTGGAGAGGAAATCATACTGTTGCCCGAGCAGTCCATTCTGGCTGGTGCTGTCGTCTTTCATGGCGAGGATGGAGGCAAAAGTGATCATGCCGAGGGGGAACATTCTCCCTCCAATCGCCCAGATGGACCACAGGAGGGCAAGGCGCGGAAGGACGAGACGCATCCTGGTGAACCAGCCGCACTTCAGAGCGCGTCATCTCGGCAGTCTTCCAGGCACGGCTCTACAGCTGCACAAACGCAGGCACGCGCGCAGACAAGAAAAGCAACGACACCCACACTAAAGCCACCAGACCGGGAGTCCGGCCCCAAGGCAAGGCAAGCAGACCGCGTGGCTGCTTTGTCTTTAGATCCTTCCACCCCGAAACCTCCAGCATCAAAGTCCACACCACAGACGAACTCTAGCTCTCCTCTATCTTCGCCCCCATCACATCTCTCCGACGTGTTCGACGAGCAATCTACCGAGCCGGCTCCTTCTAGCAGCAGGCCTAGTTCGCCGGTGTCCGATGAAGACGAGAGCGGCGAGGCGGAAGAGAAGGAGGACGACAGTCAGCAATGTTCATCGCAAGAATATTTTAATCGATCTTCTACCTTTAGGCGCTCTCTGTCGACCCTCAAGGGCCGTGAGCTCTTCGATGCCTCCATCTGGTCGGACCCCCTGAAGACCTCGGTATTTTACACCTTCGCCACCAACCTCCGCCAGAGATCTCGCGATGCCTCGCCAACCGGCTGTCATCACTTCATCAATCACCTCTCAAAATCTGGGAAGATGGTCCGCTGCTACACGCAGAACATTGATCTTCTCGAAGACAAGGTCGGTCTCTCGACGCGTCTCCTTCTTGGTCCCGGCAGCCGAGGCCGTTTTTCAACTCGAGTCGCAAGAGCTCTAGCCGGGTCCACCCTCGCACGAAATGCCGTAAACAACAGCAACAATCAGCCTGCACTCGTCCCAGAAGCCTCTTGTCCCGCAGCTGCCCGAGATCCGCCGCAACTTATTGGGAAAGGAGTGTCGTCCCCTCGAGGGCCCTGCACCGCAGAAAGTCAAGAAGTTCCATCGGTCCTGTTGGAAGAAGTTGACGGCGGCCATCAACAGTCGAACGGCGGCAACGAAAGAGTGCTAGAATTTAAAAATGAACCGGATCGCCAGTGCGACTCCCAGCCTGGTGAAGAAGAGCGTGAAAAAGACGTCACGGTAGCCAGCTCACAGCCAATTGATACGAGTTCACTCAAGGCGCTCCCTGACAAAGCTCCTCCCGCAAAACCAGGCTCTGGCCCCTTAACGCCAGAACATAATAAAGGCGTAGAATGCGTCTTCCTCCACGGTTCGCTCCGCGCCCTGCGCTGCTTTCAGTGTGGGTGTGTTGCCGACTGGGACGAGGGCGACCGGGAGCTGCAGACGATGTCGGGCCAACAACCGCCTTGTCCTCGATGCGAAGACGCGACCGTTGCCAGACAGGAGCGCGGCAAGCGTGCGCTCGGTGTCGGAAAGCTGCGGCCTGACATTGTTCTCTACGGTGAAGAGCACCCGGAGTCGCAACGGATCTCGACCATCATACAACACGATATCTCCCTAGCACCCGACATGCTCATCGTCATGGGGACGAGCCTCAAAGTCCATGGCCTCAAAACTGTCGTCAGGGAATTTGCAAAGACAGTACATAACAGAAAGGACGGCAAGGTCATTTTTGTCAACTATACAAAACCAGCCGACAGCGTCTGGGCTGACGTCTTCGATTTCTGGATCGAGATGGACTGCGATGCTTGGGTTCAGGACTTGAAAGAGAAAAAGCCCATCATGTGGCTGCCTCCGGGATCTGTCGAGGAGGAGCCCAAGGGCACGAAAAGGCGCCGCCCTGCGAAGGATGAGACAGAGAAGAAGGACAGCAAGCGGCCAAAGAAAATCGAGGACGCTGAGAGCACAGAGACGAAGCCAACTGCGACGCTAGAGGCGCCGCAGAAGAGCAAGAAATTGAACAAGGTAGTAAAGCCGGATAAAGTCATGAAGGAAGAGCCACCGGAAGACGGCAAGCCCGCGCCAAAGCGACCAGCTGCTGTCCGAGACTGCAAACAAAATGCAGTCTACTGGACGTTGAAGATCATGGCAGACTTGGCCAAGATGAGCGGCCGTGAAGTGCAGCCGCTTTCTCTTCCACCCCCTTCTTCTCCAAAGATCGTGCCAGCTTCGACGACAGCAGCTCTTCCGGCGGAAAGCGTTCCAACAAAGCAAGGCGCAGCGGCATCATCATCATCAGCTGGGCCTGTCAAGACTAGACGTGGTCCTCGTACTAAGAATACGAAGAGCAGGCTTACGATTTTTGGTGCTGATGCCACAACGAAATCTACAGCAAAGCAACCCAAAACATCCCGCAAATATGCCAAAAGCAAGGCTGGCACAAAAGCGCAAAAATGTCAAGGCGACAATTCAGTCTCTGTGGCGGCGCTCAAGATCATTCAAGCTCAATTTCCGCCGGTCAAGGGTCGGTCAAAACAGGCTGTCCCTTCCCCATCAGTCAAGGAAGAGGTTGTCGAGGCATCACCCCCACAAGGACACGCAGCCCTCACGGAAGAACCTGTCCCTTCCACGGATGCCGGTATTGTTGGCGAAGGCAATTCGATCGTGGACGCGGTCAAGTCCAACCCTAGGTTTAGGAAGCCTAAGGCGATCTTTGGGGAGGCAAAACTTCCCTCTGACCGGCCTTCACGATGCGACACCTCCGCTGGCAACACAAAAGCCAAGACGAAATCCTTGCCGCAGCAGGCGAAGAAGGCAAAGGCTCTTTCTTCGCCGCCGGAGCAGCCTGCACAAATGCAAAATGTGCAAGAGGTCCACGGCGGGCTGGATCTACACATGACCCAGACGGCCCTGCTCCCGATACCTCCCCTTCCTACTCAGCCGATGCCTACGATGGCAGATAGCTCACAACCTCAGACGCCACAAGAACACATCACATTGGCACCTCTGCTACGGGCGAATGCCCATCTTGAAGGTAGGAGGGACTCGTTCCTGCGCCTGACTCTAGGCCAGAGTCACTTTCATAGCCCAAGCACAGCCATCCCTCCCAGCTACCTGGAGCCGATTGTATCACCAGGACCGCCGCCTAATATGTCACCCGACATGTCACCGATACTTTCGCCGAACCACTGGCGCGAACGTGCCTTTGGGTACGGAGAGGCGTCGTCCAGACAGCTTTCGCCTCCACGCCGATGTCTCGACTTCACAGCAATGCCGCAGGATGGTCCACCGGATGGTCTGCCAGCATCCGACCAGACACTAGGCCGACCTATGCAAGGCCCAAGCCAGCAACCACATCTGGTGGAAGCCCGCCCTCTTCATGTCGGCTATCCGATCGTGCCGAGCCTATCGTCGCCAATGCCTGTCGTGCCTATCCCTGATGATGATAATGATAGCATTGATCTCCAGCTGCAGCGGGAGAGCGAGGCTGCGGCGACGTTGAGCCAAATGTTCATCTATGACAGCAGACGATCGGCACGGGTTTGAGATATGGAAATGCGAAAAGGGCTCGTGGAAGAGAATGAGCTTTTCAGGGTTTCTGACAGGGAAAGCGGTTTGCATAATTACTAGCCCAGACTTTTGTCCATGGAGTGGATGCTGGGGTCTTTTTGATAGGCACAAGGAGCTTCCATCCAAGAAATAGCCTCATGGCAATAGCAGTCAGCGATGAAAAACGAAATTTTCAACTATCATATTTATGTATCCGCAGCCGATTGTTTGTGTTTTGTGTGTGATGTGACGGCGTTTTTCAGCGGGTGGAAGCCTTGGCTGCTCTTCTCGCAACCTCGTCAACTACCGAGACCTCATCTCTTTGAGCCGCTGCTCCATCCTGCCACGGAACGCCCTCACGCTCTGCTTTGCCATGGTTCCCGTCATCACTCATCCTCTCCAGCTGCAGCCTTCTATAGACCGCGGCCGCCTTAACGGTCTCGAGCCTGTTCTTGTAGGTGTCGCGGTCTGCCTCGGCCAGCCTATGGATCTCCTCCAGGTCTCTGGTACACATTCGCAGCTCGGTGTTCTTCTGGTGAGTAAGAGATATTTCTTCTTCCTCTTTTCCTTTTACTCAAAAATTTTGTAAACCTTGACATGTTCCAAGTCGATAACTCTAGACCTCGTCTCCTGTGCATCAGCTCCGTCGCAGCCGTAGTGTCGATCCTCTTGGGAATAATGGGCGCCTCATCATGCAGAAACCAGATGACCTTGTCTGGCTGCCCGAGCCACTGCACCTGCTTCACGGGAAACTCGGCCGCCGACCCATCAAAGGGGCGCCCGTTCAGGTTCGCCCTGCCCGCGATGGCCAGGATCGCCACGTCAGGCTTGGGCTCGATGGTCTTCATGATTCCGTCGTAGCAGCCCAGGTGCCCGTGCCACAGCAGCGTGGTGGTTGTGGAGCCAGGTGCGCCGCCCTTCTCGCCCTCGTTCCTGTCCAGCAGGAAGTTGAACAGCAGCTGGCCCCCATCGTAAAAGGAATATCTGTTCCTCTCACGGTCGTTCATGTACGGCAGGAAAGTTTGAAAGTCCTCGGGCAGATGCGAAGGCAGCGTGTGGGAGGGGATCTTCATCAGGCCGCCAAAGCCGTACGTCATGTTGCGCGTGATGTCTATGGTGCATGCGTAAGGGTTGCCTCCGTCACCAGTGTACACAGCCCCCGTGTCCATGACCTCGGACAGCGCGGCGTGGTCCCCTGGAGGGAGCACGCAGTGCAGCGCCGGCCAGACGTGGACGTCGGCGACCGCCTCGGAGTGGTGAGGTGTCGGCGGGAACTTTGGTCCAGGAGGAGGAGGCTTTCCGGCGGCTTTGTCTGCCTTGCATCTGGTGATGGCCTCGTCTCGCTGGGTTTTGGTAAACAGCGGGATGCGCTCGCCTCCTGCGACGGCTTGGAGCTGGGTCTCAGGCACGCCGGCTGTGCGCATCACGTTGATGGCCTCACCGTTGGCAATTATAATGGCACCTGTCTTTTTTGGCGAGACGGTCGGCGCCGGGGAGGCTGTGTAGAGGGTCTTGGTGTCAGTGAAAGTATGTAAGTGGTTTGGGTGAGACAAGTGTGTGGAGGGTGAAGGGTGAGAGTGAAAGAAAGACTGTGGTGAGAGAAGATCATTACACTCAGTGATCAAAATGCGCATGGCTGATGAAGATATAGTCACACTCCTGGATGTCATCGATCTTGAGGTATGTCGGGATGGATGAAGGCCGCTCAAGCCACATATGGAGGAAAATGGCAAGGCCTTTCACCTTGAGACGGAAGGTCGTCGCGCCTGGTCTTGATTGTCAGCGATGAGAATCTAAAGTATCTATAAAGGATTATGTATATGGATGAATGAACGAAGAGTAAGTTCCGCTACACTTACCAAACCACTCGATCGTGACATCTCTTCCCAAACTGGTCGCCATGATTTACAAGTCCTCTCTTCTTTCTCTTCGTTGGGCGTGCATAATTAACTAATTAAGCAGCAGTATTATCATTTCTTGATAGAACAGCAGAGGGAGACCGGCATCCAGACATAGCACCGGGCTCGGAGTCCTGCGACTATTTATTTATGCCGCCGCAGTGGCTTTTCCCTCCCCGCGTCTTGAATCCGGAAATTCCGGTTCTCCATCTGCCTGTGATCTTTACTGTAGTTGCGTCACATAAACCAGTGTACACTGCTACTGTTTGTAGTAATTATTTATCAACTTCCAACCAGAAGCCTCACGCCTTATTACTTTAATTTTTCTCCTTTCACAGCTTTTATCATTACGCAGACCCGAAAGAATGGATTCAAACGAGTCGCAGTCGGATTTTCGAAGATGGCTCTCCTTGGACAAATTTGCCGCCAGGAACATGCAACAATCAGACACGGCTGTGACGCACACGGAAAAGCTGCTCAGGAACACACCATTCTTAGCCAAGAAGTTTGATATTCTCAAGGAGCGAGCTCAGGAGCCGTTCTGGGGCGTGACAAGTGACGGTCCGTTTACAGTGAATCATCCTCTCGCCTCAAGCCACGTGATTATAGACGGACTTCTTGACAGTTCGAGATCACAGGGGAGGCCATCTCGAACCTCTACAACATTTCAGAGGATGATGGCTTCGATACAGAACAAGCCGTTGCGGCCGGGACTCGTCTTCTCCAGCAGTGCAGCCCAGACGACCAGGACAAGCTCCTGCGCCCGCTCAATTCGCCCGAGAGACGCTCCTGGTTCAACCCCGAACTCTATCTCTTCCACTACGGTCTCCGGCTCGACGAGATAGAACAGCCCCTGAGAGATGCTATACTCTCTCTCGTGAAGGCCACCCTGTCACCTGCAGGCTACGACAAGGCCCTGAAAGCCATGCGCGTCAACCATTTCCTCGGAGAAATCTGCCGTCTTCCCCTGGTGCTCAACCAGCTTTCCTACAATTTTGTCCTATTCGAGGAGCCTTCACCCGATACCCCCTGGGGCTGGATGCTCTCCGGGCACCACCTCTGCCTCAGCGCCTTTGTGCACAAGTCGCAGGTCATCATCTCGCCCACTTTTACAGGCGCAGAACCCAACATCATCGACGACGGTCCCTGGAAAGGCACGACACTGCTGAGGCCCGAACAGGACCTCGGCCTCCTCTTCATGCGCCGTCTACCTCGGGATATGCGGGAAAAGGCTCAGATCTTCAAGACTATGGGTCCGCCTGAGATTCCCGAGTCGCGATGGGATCCGGCGGATCAGAGGCACCTGTGCGGCGCCTTCCAGGACAACCGTGTCGTGCCGTACGAGGGCGTGTGCCTGGCTGGGCTGCTGGACAACGACGACGCCTCCGCAGTCGACCTCTTGTTGGAGATTGTGGGCCAGTTCCACTTGTACCTGCCGGCTACGGCGAGACGCAACAGACTGGAGCAGGTAAGACGACACATCAGAGACACGTATTTCTGCTGGATCGGTGGTTTCGGAGACGGGGACGCCTTCTACTATCGTATACAGAGCCCCGTCATCGTGTGCGAGTTTGACCACCATGCTGGGGTGTTCTTGACGAATCAGGAGCCCGCGCGCTTTCATATACACACTATCACGCGCATGCCGAATGGTGGTGATTATGGGTATGCTATTTTGGAGCAGCTCGAAAGATAAAAGTGTTGACAGAGTTATTAGATAGTAGTGTGTCGCCGTCGATTATTAGTTTTGTTCAGAAGGCCGGGCGTCAAGATCCTTTGCAGACGGAGACAAGGCTGGCTATCAAGATTCGATCCAGAGAACCCTACTATTGCAACAGTTATATCTTGGAGCCCTCTCGTACTATATACTGCTCAGAATGTCTTGTAATTACCTGAATATACTGAAGGTACCGTCTATGTATCATGTGTACACACTACAACCTCCCTTAAAGAGTTGGGACAGCGCTGCAGAAGACAAGCTGACATTATAACCAACAAAATCATTTATCCTCCTAAACATATTTCAGAAGAGATGTTCAGACGTCGTTGGGGCTAAGTATAGCTAACCTCACTCATGTGCAGACATCCATAGAAGTTCTGGCGGCTGTCTAGTGTTCGCTGTACGTGGGTCAGCCTTCGCCAACAGTTCATTCTCCATTCCTCATCTTCACCCAGGAAACGAAAAGAACAGAAATCCGCAACAACTGATCATGCCCGCTTTAAATAATAATAAAAATAGTCGCCCTTCCCCCTCAGTGGAACCGTCGACCGACTCGCCATGCCCTCTAGCGAGCTCCACAACCCACAAAAAAAAAAGAAATCACGATTTGAACCTCGTAATTATTCAACAAATAAGGGTCTTGCCGCGGATTGAACGCGGGACCTCTCGCAATGATGAATAGGGTTGTCCCTAAGCGAGAATCATACCTGACATGATTGTTAGAATGGAATTGGGTGCGTTGATAACTATGGGGGTGTTTACTAACCACTAGACCACAAGACCATTTCACATGGGGATGTCAAGATTAAGCCTTCTAATATTGGCAAGTTGAACCCTCCATCAATTTCTGGAATCCCAAAGCACGTCCGACAAGTACATTTTTGATAAGGCATATATGTATTGCTCGAATCTCATTGTATATACACTTGCGTTTAGCGCATTCATTACAGAGGGGCGGCATAGTTTTAAGCAGTGCTACTGAAAAGCTTCAAGATTCGAGACTTTGGGTTTGACTTCAAAACAGGCAGGTAGAACAGGAGCACATTGGACAAGATCCAACATCCAGGACGGGAACATCTCAATGTAAGGGTGCAGGCATGACTTGATAATGCAAGAAAGCCAATGGTGGGGTTATTAGTAAAGCTGCAGTGGTTGTGAGTTGGATCACTGGAGCACCAGTTCAGCTGGTGAGCCAGGCATAATTAAAGAACAGGAGTTATGAAAATTAAAGGTTCCTACCTTTCAGAATGGGTTACCTCCATGATTGTTACTTTGGTTGTTAATTCAAGTATACAATCTCGCCACTGAATGGTCTTATGAAACTTGATCATTACATAGCGACAAAATGATTTTAGTATTGTGAAGGATTCTCAAAAGAAATCAAGGTGATATGTTCAAGTTGGGATCACCGTTTCTGACTTTTTCCTTGGAAGAGCATTATACCCATCACCACATCCTTTCTTCAATCATTTTGCCTTTCTCCACTTCGATCGACAAACTTGTAAGCCCAAAACGAAGACCATACAAATATTCCTCCTGAGAATACTAGAGATGCGATATATAATACTGCTACCTAATCGTTAGAACCAAGATTAGCTGTCGGCGTCTATTGCACCTATGTCATCTATGTACGCCAATAAGAACACGCACCTTGGAGGAGCCGTCGAACCTGCGACCGTCATAGAGAGGCGCAAGCACATAGATTGTTAATCCCAGCAGGAACAGGACCGTAGACTACGACATAAGCATTATGGGTGCCTGCCATATGAAGACCATGTTCCATTTCACGACGACCCGGGTTGACGTTTTCGCTACTGTCGAAACTTTAGGCTTTCTTGAATGTGACATTTCTGAAAGCTCCACGGATGGTCCTTCACACCGGCTTGATGCGGTAGACTGGCTAGTGCTCTCTGCACTGCCCGGTACCCGACGTATAATCATGGCAAGCTCGGTTCTCACATTAGATCTCAAGGTGGAGTCCCGGATAGTGGTGAGGATGGAAGCCTCTGAAGACGAAAGAAGCACTGCGAAGAGCTACAAGACCAAGCTCAAGTACCAAGTTGCGGGGCCCAGCCAGAAAACATTTTTCGGGGTTGGCCAGAAAAAGCAGCCGATGACTGCTGCAGCAAGAAGTGTACCCTGGATCGATGGCATCAGTTTATCAGACTTGAACATCAGATAATACTCAAAGACTCATACCGCCCCCGCGACAAATTTGAACTCGTCTAATTTACGGTCACGCCAGTGCTGCAAACGCTGGGCTATTAACTCTTCATCCTCCTCATGCTCTACACAACGGGCAATAGCCAGGATGGGGAGTAACGTGTTTTGTCTGTAGAGTCGATAGTAAGGCAGCGTAATGGAGTTGACAACAATGAGGGTGAATGTTCCCGATAGCGTATTGAGAAGAGCCTTGATCTGTTTTCACCGCGTGAGTTGAAGCTACCATGCTGATCATATGTTGTAGATGAGATCTTATGCATCTGGGAAGCCCTGCAGGCTGTTGAGGGCATAACATGGTCGCAAATTGTCCTTGGATGCCGAAAGCCGAAACTGTCTGACCTGGAGCCCGAGTTGTGAAGCTGGGCATGAACGAGCAGAACCTCCTCACCCGCAGGCACACATCTCACGTAATCGTGTCATCGTAACTCAGCCAATGGCTATGGAGCGGCTATGACCAGCATTTCAAGCCCCTGTTTTGGTCTGTATATCACGTGAAAAGAGCTCCCCACGTTCCCAGAGATTGAGGGTGGGAAGTGTTTGGTACAAGATTTTGACACATCTGAATTCTTCAGATACAATAGTGAGAATATGTTATAGAATATGATATAACATGAAGCATCTCAAACCAATTTACTTTGACAAGGTCAGCTTGCTGCGTCTACCTATTTATATCTCGAGACTTGTGCTCGTGCTCTTCTGTCTACAAATTTAGGCGCGTTGCTTCACTGTTATCAGCCGTGTATTCTCAATGGATTTAATAGTATTCTTCTCTTTTTTTCTTTCTTTTTTTCTGATTCATCCCAAACGGGACAGCCTTCGTATCTCTTTTGCGCGCTACCGTCTTAATGGTGTCTATGACGGAGGACCATATGCGCCGCGTGGGTAAAGACTACGGTGCCTTCGATTGGGACAACCACTGATGGGACGAGAACTTGGAAATCTGGTTTTGATTTACAGAAGAAAAGAACCTGAGGTTCATATGTAGGTATGTTGGTATCAAGAAAGAATCTGCCTCCATAACGCCGCTTGTCATGTGTGTATGTCATGCCCCAGGGCCCCAACGCCAAAACGCACATCCAAAAAAGAAAAGCCGAGTGAATACTTCATCCTCGAGCCTCACCTCGAGACAACAGGACAGGAAGGATATTTGGCTACAAGCATAACACTTGTGCTTTCCATGACGCGCTCCCGGTCCAGCAGTACCCTCTCGCATTGTTCAGTGTGTCGATAATCGGAAATGTACGAGTCAATCTCTCTGGAGGTCAGAAGAGAACGATGCATTTTCTTCCACACTGGAGAAGAGGGGGGAGAGAGAAGATAAGTTAGCCAGCTGTCACCAAATATGGATGCCAGTACAGATACCGAATTATATCGGATCCATTAATATTGGCTTACTGTAAGTGCAGTGCGTGTTATAGTACTTCCACGTCACATAAACATAGTCATGCTGGCCCATCGCGACATCGTGGAGAGACAGCTGTTGCGTGCCCTCCTTATCCGAGTACCAGCTCCAGTCGTACTGCCCAAGGAAGTCATACATGAGCTCCTGGTCGAAGCACTTGGGATGGACCCAGGTGTACGACATGACGTCGAACTTGCACCCCGCCGCCGAAGCATCTGCTGTCGAGTTGCCGCAGCCATAATACTGAATGTGGCTCGGGCGGTCGGCCGCTAGCCACGGGCGCGGCGTGAAGACGAAGAGGAAGAAGAAGACGACGGCGGTGATGGACGCCGCCCAAGGGATCACGCTCTCCGAGGCTGGTCTCCTGAGGCGTGCCCAGAGAGGCTCGCCGCCCTTCTCGTCACCGGCTTCGGGGTCCGAGTCGGCGGCGGCAGCATTCGTATTGGCGACTGGCCTGTATGCCCAGTTTCTCCACTGCATTGTGGCACGGGGGACGGGGAGAAAGACCTTTTGTGAAGGGCAAAGCCGGAGAGAAAATCTTGATGTGGTTTGGTTGGACGCCGCACGTGGAAAGGATCGCTCCGAGATATACGCAGGGCAGACGAGTATTTGGACAGACGATGTTCCCTTATTTTGAGAAAATCTCACACACACGCACGCACACATTCACATACAAACATACACCCTTTCAAAACGAGTCGCACGACCAACCTTAACTACTGGCCATCCGTGGAATGATGGAAATTGCAAAACGTCACCCACCCTCCTCGACACGCGTCCACGACAGCCGGGGGCCGCCGAAATGGGGAAGGTCAGCGATGAGCACAATCCCGTTTTATCCGATCTTGTAGGAGACCCACACATACTACAACTCCCCTACGGCGGTTCAGAAGGGGGCTTGGAACACTGAAAACGTCAACCAACCTGGAGAGAAGTGAAACCGAGAGCTAATGCGGCCCGGTCCGGACTTGAGCAGTCATGATCTTTGACGCCGTCTGAAGATTTTACTTCCAAAAAAGGCGAGGGGAGACCAAGGTGGTTTCATGCCGCAGACAGGTTTTGTTGGAGACATGAGACTTTTTAGACTTGCGTCTTCTCCTGCCCGTGGACCCAGATAAACTGCGACGCGTCAGTATTATCTGGCTAAGGTGGGCCAACCTCCTTGGTCGGAACCGCAGAGGGGAACCCCCCCCCCCCCTCTCTTCTTTGGAATACAATGTCTGTGGGTGACCCGAGCCACCTAGCCAAACAAGCGCTTAGACTCTTTTTTTTCTTTCTGTTTTGCACACGAATCTCGCTGGCGTTGGCATTGAGGATCTTGCTATTCTTTTTCTACAGACATTACGAGCATCTCATGGTGGATATATCATGTCGCCACCAGCTCGGAAATGAAATTTGGCGGGGTCTTCACTGCCTCTTGTCTCCTATTTCCCGACTGTAGGTATCCTAAATTCCCAAAGATATCATCTAAAAGCTTTTATTCGTACATTTTACTTGTCGGATCGTGACAAGACTATGTCCTGCGCCCTCTTATCTTAATCAAGTAATGCCTACAATCGAGAGAGGACTGACTTCAATTTATGCCCACAAGCCTCTTGGATAACATGAATACATATCACATGCAAGCCATCTGCTGCGCCTCAATGAGCATCAGTAAAAAGTAGGAATACGTCGCATTGCAGATAATGCAAGATAATCGATGTGCATTCCATTCAAATCACGACATGGTCACATTGCAAAATCTCTACCTATCAGATGCATCAATTGAGAATGGCGCCTTCACATGCATCAATGCAAATATGGATAGGAGCAAGGTCACGACCATGATTTATCAATCATCCCATAAAACCCCTCATTTAGACCAAAAGCCCAGCTTTTCACATGATGCGAATAATCACACATTCACCACCAATCATCAAACTTCCTTTAAAAAAAAATGAGTGCAGAAACAGTGCCGAAGCGCCCAGTCTATATTGACGAACTGCCCGAGGGCGAAAAGTTCCAGAGGCTGGTCAGATTACTGCGAACTTATAGCAACATTCCCGCGGATGAAGTGGAGAGTCATCTGCGTGAGATAGCAAGTGGCCATTTCCACATTCACAATTTATTTTCCCCCCACAAAGTTAGAAGTCGGTTGCTGACCAGAAGGTTTTCTCACCCACACAAAAGAGAGACAAGGCCTTTGGCGTCCACCCGTATGGCTGTATCGGGAAGTGGAACTTTCTGGACCTGTACATGCCCGATGTGCCTCAGTACCCAGAGGTGGTGGAGCGGGTGAAGGCCGGCGAGGTCCTGCTCGACGTCGGGTGCTGCTTCGGGGCGGTGCTGCGCCAGCTCGTCGCCGACGGCGCGTCTGACGAGAATCTCAGAGGTGCCGACCTCCAACCTTCGTTCATCAACCTCGGCTATGAGCTGTTTAAAGACCGGGACCGGTTCCGGGCCAAGTTTCTCACCGGTGATATGACGGACCCCGCCGACAGATCATTTGATAATTTCAAAGGCACCGTTGACATCGTGCACGCGGCCAGCTTCTTCCACCTGTTCACGAGGGAGGAGCAGATTCGCGCCGGCGAGAAGATCGCGGGGCTCTTTAAGCCCGAGGCGAACGCTCTTGTGTTTGGCCGGCAGAGGGGCCGTCGTCAGACGATGGAGACGGAGGAGCCCGGGGAGAGGGGCAAGATGAGGTACTTCCACAATGAGCAGACATGGCAGGCTATGTGGGATGAGGTTGGACGTCGTACAGGGACGCGCTGGAAGACGACTCTGGTATTTGCCGACTTTGGCCAGTATACTGGAGAAGAAGGATTGCTGTATACGGTGCGCAAGGTCGAGTAAAGCTAATCGTCTCGTGTGTCTAAGAGAGCAATGTGCAGTTCCACGCGCAAAGTCATTAGATGATGTAGCTTGAATTCGTTACATCACAACTGTGTGTGATCTGTGTTGATGTTTGCTGTAGGGCAGTTGCAGGGCACAGCATGGGGTATTTCTTGACCTTCTTTTCGCAAGGAGGCGAAGAGCTTCAGTCCTTGGATTTATTCACCAAAGAAGTCTAGTCCCGAGTGCCAATTATTACAACATCAAAGGCCATTTCACCGACTGTTCGAGACGTCACACTTCTCGTTTGTAAAGCCAACCTGGTTGTCTTCTGCAGCAGGAACGCACCGCCCATCAAGGACGTCCTCGTTTCATTTGATGAACAATGACTTTATATCAAGCGAAACTCAGTGTAATTATCAACGGCGTTGAGATGGCCGTCCGGAGCAGTGCGACGAGATTATATTGGTATCCAACAGGAATTCCTCTCGTCATCCCACTGGCCTCAACTACGTGGGCGCTCTTTGGCTATTCCGTTAGATATTGGGAAACATCACAAAGCCTTTCAGGTTGGTGGGCGACCGAGCTAGTAGTCTCTAAGCCCGGACTTTTTACCACGAATGGTAATTCTAGTCGCCGTTAGGTCCTTTTATTTCCATGATCAATGACAACATGCCTTGGCTGATCTCGATGCAGCTGAACGGAATTTGCGGATGTAAGAAACAGGACATCTAAACGGACATATGTGCAACGTCCGGACTCAGAGATATTAAATTAATTCATGTCAAAAGTTGACATAAAAGAGAAGACAAGTTGTATTCTTAGGGGTCTTTGAAATAATTCATCAGATGACATGTACACAAGTCCTGCCGCGGATACCTCGACTGCACTCTTAAGCGATTATCTACCATCATTCAAAGAAAATGGCTAATATTACCAACAACGCTGCATACCTCATCACGACCAAGCAACCCCTCGAGGTCAAACCAGCTCCAGTTCCTGTCCTGAAGGAGGATGAGGTGTTGATCAAGACCAAGGCAATTGCATTCAATCCAGTCGACGTCGGATTGCAGGAGTTAGGGCCCGATCTCTTCAAGTGGCTGACCCTCCCGACCATCTTGGGCTTCGACGTCGCAGGCGAGGTAGAGGCGGTCGGGTCGGGCGTGACCAGGTTCAAGGTTGGCGACCGGGTGGCTGGACTCGCCAACGGTGGATTCCAGGAACATGTCCCGCTCTCTGAGCACCTGACGACGCTGGTGCCGGACTCGGTCTCCTGGGAAGAGGCTGCCACGCTCCCTATGGGCGTCTCTGTGAGCACAAAGATGTTGTTTCACAAGGACATGCTTGGAATGGGCCTCCCGTCACCGAAACCGAACCCGAGGGGGGAGACTGTTCTGATTTGGGGCGGCTCCACAAGCATGGTATGTTCCACACTGGTCTTACATGGAGAAGCGGTCAGAAAGCCCCAGATGTGGCTCAATGCTCCTCCTCAAAAGAGCATGCAGATGCTGACCAATTTGAGTAAGGTAGCTGCGCAATACAGCTTGCTGTAGCCGCGGGATATGAAGTGGTACGTCCTTGGAGTCATAACACTCTTTTGTTTCGGCATTCCTTTTCCTACTTTTCTTTCTTTTCTTTCTTTTTCCTTTTCTTCGAGTTCACGCGCGGGTGACGAAGGTCTTCTCTCTGACAGTCAGATAGATCACCACGGCATCTTCGCACAACTTTGACTACGTGAAGAAGCTCGGCGCAAACCAGGCTCTCGATTACAACAGCCCAACCATTAAAGAAGATCTGCTTGCGGCTTTCAAGGGCAAGACTATCGCAGGGGCCGTCGCCAATGGCAGCCATGCGATGGGGAAAGGGCCGGAAATCGTCGAGATCTGCGCCGAGGTTGTCAAAAGTTGCCCCGGGAAGAAGTTCGTAGCTATGACAATGGTCCCGTCCTGGAGCCCGTCTTACGAGGGCGTTCAGCTCAAGTTGTGAGTCGAATATCAATCTCCTGGGCGAGGGCTTTTTTTGGTATAATGAGACGAAGAGGAGGAGCGGCGGTGGTGGCGGCGGCGGTTAAGTACATGATTGCTAACATTAGTGATTCACTCGTAGTTCTGAGCCTCTGAGAGGGGATGAAGAGCTAGCATCCACTATTTTCCACGGCTACTTGCCCGCGGCCATTGAAGCTGGCTTGTTCAAGCCTATGCCGCCTGTCGAAGTGGTTGGGAACGGTCTTGAGGCTTGCCAGAAGGGAATTGATTCTCTCGCGAAGGGGGTATCGGCAAAGAAGATCATAGTGACGATCTGAAAAAGGCAATACTCGGTATATTCACTCTTGCCAATGTCGCCCATTTGCCATGATCACAGACTTTGGGGCTTGAGAATTCGTGACTGCAAGAATTACAAGCTCATGAGGTGTCGATGAATAGGACTGACTGCGCCCCTGATAGAATGGTCTCGTGATTTCACCTGTGGCTTGGCCTTCCTCACTGGCATCGCCCGCTCTAGGCCTATCTTACCCAGACCATAAAGTCATCCTTCTGAACAGCCACTGGGCCAGGGCGAAGCGACTGTCTAGATTTCTTGCCGACAGCCCTAGCGTGTGGCGTTGACCCTGAACCTCTTCAAAGGAGATGCACTCAAACACGATGTGTCGTAGTATTCGTGGCTATCACTATAGGCCGTGGAAACTTAGAATAATGTGAAATGGAGAAACGGGTTGCTTTACTTAATACACTTGTGTCCCAGAAGGGCAATACGCTGGTATTTTATTCGGTGGCGTTCAATAGCTTGAATAGTCTAGGCATCTGATTAATACTGCCCACTGTGAGACAGCATAATTAATGGGAAAACCCCATAAAGTAGTAATTAATTAATACTATAGAATTCATTTTCAGAAAGCCATGACCTCAGCCGGGAGTATGCACTGTTCAGGCTAGCCAGCGCACGTCTCTCTCTGCATGGTATGATACTGCAGCCTGCAGGGACAAACAGGGCCCTGTCATGTTTATTTCCAGTTCAGCGTTGCATCCACGCCCGGGTGGTTCTTCGTGGCTAGCAAAAGGACTTCCGCCATTCCTGCGTGCGGGTTATCGGCTGTCTGCGCTGAAGGATTGAAATGGTCCCCGGCACAAGGACCCCTCTCCCCCCCTCCCCCGGGTCACTTCTCATCAGCGGATACCAGTCCTCGTCGCTGCGCCGCGTAAATTGCTTTGCAGGTGCCTGAACCAACCGCAGCAGTGGGGACAAGCGGCGTCCAATCAGGCCTTGTTTCTGAACCGTTTTGGTATATGAGTGCTGTCTGTTGGTTGCATGCGGAGATTCGTCAGAAAGCATAACTTCGTGCTGCTTGAAGGATGAGCAGCTGGGATCGAAATCCTAGTTTGCAAGTTCTGCAGATTTCAGAGGCGAAGAAGAACACGTCTGGGTCGTCGGCTTCAGCCCTTTTCGAAGGATCCATGGGGGGAAGGGAGAATCTCGCAGCTGAACTCTCCCTTTTCGAATATATTCTTTGTGTCACATCCTGTCAAACAACTTATTGCTCGACGACTCTGAATTTTCTTTGTGTACTTTCTTTGCCGCATTGATTGTTGTTCCCCTTTTGTCAAACCTACAAAGCCATCCCAAACACACCTTATAATACCGACAACAAGAGGATGAGGTTACCCAGTCCAGTTCTTGCCCTCCTGCTGGCGAGTTCCCTCGTGGATGCCCAGCGGATCAAGGCGAGCCAGAAGGGCTGTCTGCTAGATCTGTCCGAGCAGGTCGCAGGCAAGATCAGATGTGGGAAACGAAGTACTGTCAACTTTGCAGTAGAATGGTACGGAAGCGAGGTGGAGGAGCTGCAGTCATGGCTCAAAGTGGCCGGATGCAGTGACGACGAGGCCAAGACCCAAGCAGTCTGGGCTGCAAAAGCCTGCCAGGGCAATACTGTCGGTGCAAAACAAGAAGTCGGCAGCAGTAACCATGAGCTACGGCACCTACACCGAAATGCCCGCCGTCTTAAGGCGGTGGAAAAGGATACCAAGACCACTAGAGATGACGACAAATCCAATGATGATACCAAGACGGATGATGATTCAAAAGATGATGCCAAATCTTCCTCAAGTACAACATCGACATCATCAACATCCAGCAAATCGAGTTCCTCCTCGTCAAAGACATCTACCTCTTCTTCAACAAAAACAACAACAACATCCACCTCCACCTCCACAAAATCTTCCAGCTCCAGCTCCAGCTCGAGCAGTTCCCAGACCTCTTCATCATCTTCCTCTACGCTCTCGACATCTACCATAACCAGCCTCGCCTCCACAAGTTCCTACAACCCCTGGGTCCTGGTCGCCACCGCCAACGGCGTCAACACCACCGAGACCTGTGCCACGGAGCATAGCTTCACGACGACCGCCTGCGGCAGCTCCAAATCCGACTCCAAGTGGTACACCTCCTGCGTGACCTCGCCCACCGCCACGCCCTCGTGCCTCGACGGGTTCTCGTGCACCTTCAGCAGCAGCACGGGCGACTTCAGCTGCTACACCAAGGGCAAGGTGCCGACGTACGGCATCATCATCGGGTGCGTCCTCGGCGGCGTAGCCCTGTGCATCGGCGCCTTCGTCCTGATCCGGTTCGGCATGAACCGCGCCGTGGCCAACAGGGCCAAGCTCCAGCAGGAGGCGGCTATGCTGCACGGCACCGGCGGCGGAACGGGCGCGAGTGAGGCATTTGGCATGTCCGAGGCCGAGTTCGGGCCGCCAGGCGGACCACAGCACATGTCGGACACGCACCCGCTGATGGCCCCCGAATACACTCCCGACCCCCAGACGCCTGGTCTGCACGCCGGTACGCCCGAGATTGTAGTCCAGCCGCATACGCCTGTCTATGAGAACCACGACGCCGGGGTGCAGATGCCGCAGATGCCGTATGATCCGTATCTGGGAGGAAGCGGCGGCTATCATCATTGATGAGAGAAAGGCTTTCGGGGGGGGGGGGTTGTTTTTGTTTTGGGAGAGGACTGTACATAACTTAAGGATAGAAAGGAAAATTTTGCCTGTCACAAGAAGCTATGTTTCATGAAGGGGGAAGGCTTTGCGCTCCGCAAGGAGAACAAAAAATACTTAGAGATAGCAACAGGGACGAACGCTGGTCGTGGTAGGATTAGGATTAGTATTGCAGACATGTGAATCATCATTAGAAGCTCACTTGCTTTCTATAATTATTGCCTACCTAAAGAATCAACTTCTGGAGACAAGCTCTAATATTATACATAGAAAACAAGAGTAACTGTTATACAAAGGGTAAGGGCTTGGTCCCATCAGAGGCTGTACCAACTCAATTGACACTGTATTTCATATCAAAGTGCCATGGCCATGGGCGTGCAGGTCTATCTCGGTATGACCTTTTGTCTCTATCCCACATCATGAACCGATAGAAATCAGCATGAGTCTCTTAAGACTTGCCGAGTTGACTTGTAGCGGGGGGTTCAGTTTATTTTCTTCTCCTCTTTTGTCAGGATTATTGTATTGGGTTCTGTACTGCATGGACAGTAGGGATAACAATATCAACTCAAGAATGACGCCTTCCTTCACCATCACCATCGCTTGAGGATACATGTAGACTGGAGACTCTTCATTCACACAGTCAAGAAAGGTTGTCTCAAGGCTGCTTGCTATACCCATCATGTCCTTAATGAGCACAGTTGTACAACATCCAGAAAAGACTAAGATTTTATGTTTCCATGAAGAGCATCTCGAAAAGGATGGATACATCCTGTCAATATCTGATCCTTTGCATGCCATTCATTCACTTGATGTGGTAAGGTCTTGATGAGTTTTCTTGCCACAACCATAAGTTTACTCTGAGCATTTCTTTGGGTATATCTGGTTAAGCAGCTATGGAATGCAAACAAGAGTCTGAAGGGACGAACCAGAGGGGGGGGGGGGGAGCACTGTTCCTATGTCATCCAGCAGCTTTCTCTAAGAACGATTATCTTTCTTCTTTTTTTTGCCACCCGTCTATTCACAAACTCAAAGGAGGAAAAGCGAGGTGATGATCTGACATTAGTTGTTATGTTCAGAGTCAGATTCCCGCCCAGCTCCAGGAGCACCGCCCGCACCGCCTCCCATCAAGTTTCTTGCCCTGAAGCCAAAATGTCAGTTTTCAATTTACGGTTGTGGGGGGGGGGTTTCCTTTCTTGGAAGCCTATGGGTCATCAGATTGCTTACATATCCGCGATATTGGGATCTGACATCAGGGCAGATATGTCTGGCATACCGCCCCCGCTACCGAATGAGTTGGCCATCTCCCGCAGTCTGGGGTTGCTCATGAGGTTGTTCATCATGTCCGGGTTGCTCATCAGGTTCTGGGCCATGGAGGCAAACATAGGGTTGTTCATGATGGCGCCGAGGTCAGGCATGCCACCACCACCACCGCCGGCACCGCCGCCGCCGAGCAAGCTTGCCAGGCTGCCGAGGTCAGGCATGCCGCCAGCCCCGGGAGAGGGGGAGGACCCAGCATCACGGGAGGTGACCTTGTCAGCGGCCTCCTCACCCTCGAGGTCCGCGACGCGCCTCTTGGCGGTCTCAAAGCCCTTCTTCATGGCGTCGCTGCCACCGTTGCCCTCATACTCGATGCCCTTCTTGTAGGCTTCCATGGAGCCCTTGGCATCGCCCAGGGCGAATCGGGCGAGGCCCAGGCGGCTCCAGGCCTTGGTGTAGGTAGGCTCGACGGCGACGGCAGCCTCGGCGTCGGCGCGTGCGCTCTCGTGGTCCTTGTCGGCGCTGTAGGCAGCGGCACGGTTGGACAGGTAGATGGCATTGCCGGGGTTGAGGGCGAGGGCCTGGCTGTACAGGTCGATGGCCTTCTTGTAGTCCTTCTGGGCCATGGCCGCGTTGCCCTTGGATTTGAGGGACTCGGCCTCCTTCTTGGCCTCTTCGGTAACGCCGGTGGACGAGGAGGCGGCGGCGGCGGCGGCGGCGGCGGCGGCGGCAGGGGCGGGCTTGGTGGCGGCCTGGAGCTTCTCAAACGCACCGTAGATCTTCTGGAGGTTCTGGGAGCCGATGGCATCGACTACAGCGGCCTTGTCAGTGGGGTCGACATTGAAGGCCTCGGCGATGCAGTTGACGGCGACATCGATAGAGTCCTGGTCCTCTGCGGGGAGGGTGCCGTCGGTGACCGAGGTGGTGAGGAAGTCGCAGATAGCCAGCGCAAGGCGCTGCTTGGAGGGGTTGACCTGTGGGGCAGAGAGGAAATAGGAGGGTTAGAAGCGCGTTCTCGTTCCTTTGCTCAGAGAGGGGGAAGGCAGGAAGAGGGAGGAGGAGGGAAGAGGAGGAGGAGGGAAGAGGAGGACGTCGTGTGGCAAACATACCATGTCAGGCAGAGCGAGGACGGATCTCTGGTTGGGCCCTGTGGTTGAGAAAACAAAGTGTAATCTCAAGAGAAGAGATGGTCAAGGGGGAAGGGTAAGAAAAAACCGGTAAATATTGTAAGGTTTCTCTCGAGGATTGGGTGTATATAAGGTGAGAGAGAGAGAGAGAGAGGGACAAAGAGCAGCCGGACACGGAGGGGCACCGGGACAAAACTGTTGTCCTGGGATAGTTTTAGATGCCCGAGAAGTCGAGGACCCATCCCGCTGTGCATGAGGAGGGGTTCATTCTAGAAGCGCCTTTGAGTGGGGCATGGGTAGTAGCAGTGGCCTATGGCACCCCTGGACTTTGCCCCATGGGAAACCCCCGAGGTGCCATGGTAGGTGCTCGTGGTACCGCCCAGGTGCCGGCCACAGGACCCCATCAGCACCTGTAGTGCTACGCGCAGACGTACTGGCACAACCCCCCCCCTGCGGCGGCTCCCAGGCCTGCCCCGGGCCCAGGCTTGAGGCTCAGAACTGATGTCACTTCCCTGCGCAAGCACGGCACGAAACACCCGCGCTCAGCACTTTACTTCACGACCCTGCCCTGCCTGCCTCAGCTTGTCCAATGGCCACTCAACTCTTTTCCGCCCCTGCAGCCAAATCTATAGCTTAGGCATCTCGCCTCACCACCCTCTTCTTCCTCCTCTGCCTCCTCCTGCTCTCCTCCCACCATCCTGCAATTTTCAACAACCCTGCACCCTTTCTCGCGATGGCAACGTAACAGCCCTGCCAGATATTGCTGTCGTGATCCATCTGCCGTCTCCATCAGCCGAATCATCACTCGGAAAATCCGAACTTCCGTTTGATCGCTGCGCCACCCCCCCGCGGTGTTGAAGAGATCTCGTCGTCCAAGGTCCATCACGGCGAGGACAGACAAGTTTTCCAGCGCACCCTCTACACACAATCAGCGGGTCGAGACACCATGTCGTCCGAACCCGTCGAGGTGCCCCCAGCAGCCGCGACGATGACGACCTCGTCCAGCGAGGCGGCTGCCGCACCCTCCGTCAGACCCTCTCCCCAGCTCCAGCGTACCCAGACCGATCCCACCCTGAGGAGCTGCTTCATCTGTCTGCAGAATGCCGGCGAAACCCCCAACACCGTCTGGGTGAACGCCTGCCCCTGCACCCTGGAGGCACACGAGGACTGCATGCTGCGTTGGATCGCCGAGCACGAGCGCGAGAGCACCAAGCCGCTGCGCTGTCCCGCGTGCAAGGGCAAGATCAAGACCGTCGAGCCCCGCGATCGCTTCATCGGCATCCGCGACCACCTCCACAAGATGTACAGCCGCATGACTCCTGCCATCCTCCTCGGCATCCTGACGGGCTGCTCCATGGCCGGTTCGAGCTACTACGGCATGTTGAGCATCTGCGTCTTCGCCGGGCCTGGACCTGCCATGGGATGGCTGGGCCTGGGCAAGGCGCTGGCCGATAGGAGACTGAACCCCGGCGTACCCTGGTACCGGTGGAGGGCTGGCTGGGACTTCTGCTTCAGGTTCTGGCTGTTGCACTTCATCGCTCCGGCCCTCCTGATCCAGAAGGCCCTGCCTCCTCAGCTCATCGACTTCATGGCCGTGCCCGCATCGGTATTTGTGAGTCTCTCTCTCTCTCCCCCCCCCCCCTCTCTCTCCAGGGGGGGAGGAGTTCTTGATTTACTGACAAGATTGGGGATGCGTAAAGTATGGCGTTTCTCTTGTTCTCCGGGACGATATGCCCCAGTGGCCCCCTTCCCCCGCCTGGGTCATGACCGTGCTGCCGTGGGTCAGCTTCTCTTATAACCGGATCTACCACGACCTTTTTGGTGCCTACGAGCGGCGCCTGAACCAGGCCCTCCGAGGCCGTAGCCTGCCGAACGAGGAGCTTCCCGCCGCCGAGGGTGGCCGAAACCAGCAGGTTGATGTTGCACCAGACAATGGTGCTGCTGCTGCCGCCGCCGCCGCCGCCGCCGAGGCTGAAGACGAGGGCTACTTCGCCCAGGCGCTCAGGGTTGGAAATGCTGTTCTCAACATGATTGGGGACGACAACAACGATGAGGAGGTTGTGGCCGAGATCGAGCTTCACATCGGGCCTGGCGAGGATGAGCAGGCCGTCATCCAGGAGCTGCAGGAGGAGCTGAACGAGATCGCTGGTAGCGACGGGGACAGCCCCATCGTGATCCAGCAAGAACTTGCCGCGGAAGCAGAGCAGCAGCTAGACCAGCAGCCGGTCGGGGAGGCGAACGGTGGTGGTGACAACAACGACGCAGCTGATCCTCCACCAGCCATCCGGATCGAGCCTCGCGCAGGCGGTGACAACCAACAGGCGGCAAACAACAACAATAATGGCCATGGCGTCCCAGCCGCTGACAACAACAACAACAACAACAACAACAACGACAACCAAGCCCCCGAGGAGCCCATCCGTGAAGCCCGTGGGACATCCACCACACTGACCGACCTCGTCAACGGCGTCGTCAGCGCCCTCACCTTCCCACTCGTATGCTGGGGCGCCGGCGTGGTTCTCCATTACACCCTACCCTCTCCGTGGGTGACAAGAACGTACACACGCCCCGCAACCGGCCTCCTCCAGGAGCAATGGGGACGGAGCCTCGTCGGCGGCGCCCTGTTCATCGTCGCCAGGGACATGGTGAACCTCTACACCAAGCACCGCCGTGTCCAGGTCCGCAAGCGCAGGAGGGTGAGGAATGTGCCGCGGCGGAAGCCAAGACAGGTGGCGAGGCAGGGCAGCTCCGCCGAGGTGAGGAGGACGACGACAGCGGCTGCCGCCCCCTCGTCCTAGCCACGACAGGGGTCCGTCAAAAGCCCCTCCCTTCTTGTATCTTCTGGCGTTCGTGGTGGGGGTCCCAGGACTGGATCAATTTTTATTTTTATTTTTATGTTTACAAGCATATGGCAAGGCCTCGGGGCGTGGGGAGAAAGCATAGGCTGGCTGGCTGAACCGGATGGATGGACGGATGGGATGGATGGATACAATGGCTGTGGGGTTTTCTACTGCAAATAGAGTGGTCATCTGTGTCTTTATTCTTTATTCTTTATTCTTTTTTTCTCGCCATGGCTAGGCTTGATGTCTGCCTGGTAACATGCGCAATGAGATTGCTATTGCCCCATCTTTTTTTTCTTCTTTTTTTCTTTTCCAAATTATTTATTGCGTGGCACATAAAAGAGCTGGTATCATTCTCGCCAGTCTTCAGATGTCAAGGCAACACCGCCAATGGTTGGTACCTTCTTCGTCTCTACATTTCTTTTTATATTTTATCTACTATAATTTTGGTTTTTTTTAACAAGGTTCATTTTTCTTCAAAAAAATCCTTTCTTCTTCGTTTCATACCACTCCCTCCCCCTTCCCTCCAACATGTCCCTCGGCCACCACATACACGGCACTCCCGCTTCCCGGCCGGCTCTCGACGACGGCTGCCTCCCTCTGCTCGTCCGTCAGCCCCTTTCCAGCGTAGTACTCGCGATCCCACGCAGCCCGCACGGCCGCCACCTTGTCCGCCGGCACGAGGTGCACGCTGCACCCGCCCCAGCCCGCGCCTGTGAGGCGGGACCCGTAGCTACCGGCCTCGCGCGCGATCCTGCAGATGGCGTCAATCTCTGGGCACGAGCACTCGTAATCCTCGCGGCAGCTGTCCTGCGTCTCGTTGAGCAGCGCGCCCAGCTGCTGGTTGTAGGCGGTGGTATCGCCTCCGCCCACAGCAGCAGAAGAAGCGGCGGCCGGGTCCTCGAGCAGGGCCATGAAGCGGAGGACGCGCAGGGCCTCGCGGAAGACGTGCAGGGCCCGCTGCCGCAGCTTAAAGCGGTCGGCGCGCACGGGGAACTTGGAGGTGAAAGCAACGTTGAGCTCGTCCACGGTGGTGCCGAGGGCCGAGGCAATCTCCTCGCGAGTGTACCCCTCCTTGCGGTCCAGCGTCGACTCGGTGAGGGAGATGAGCTCGGAGAGCTGGCTCTCGGCAGACGAGGCTTTGGCGGCGGCCTCAGGGTGGGAGGCGAAATAAACGTCATGAAAGCCGCGCAGGGACACGCCCAGCGGGGCGGCGTCGGTGGGGAGCTTTGTGCCCTTGGGGTTCAGCACGGCGTTCAGGTAGGCGGCTGCGAGGCTGCACTCGACGACGCGCAGGTTGTAGTGGATCGGCCCCGTGACGAACTTGTCGGCCACGACGAAGCTCTGGGCGATGAGGAAGCACAGCTCCGGGCTCGTGTGTGGGAAGGAGACGGTGCGCACAGCCAGGCTGGGCGAGAAGGAGACGAAGAGGGCCGAGCCGCGCTCTGAGAAGACTGAGGCAGACTGGTCCATGCCGCCGCTGTTGACGCCGACGGCGCGCTCCGAGACGATGGCCAGCTCAGTGAGCTCGGTCTTGTCCACAGTCTTCTCGCCGTTTGCAACCATCACCGCCAGCGCCGAGGTGCTCGTGAAAGCGGCGGACGAGGACAGGCCGCCGCCAGCAGGCACGGTGCCGTCCATGAGGACCTGCATCGAGACAGGTCGGTAGTCCGTGCCGTGCTTCTTGCGCAGGAGCTCCAGCGCGCCCCGGAGGCCCGACTTGAAGTAGTTGGTCCACTCGTGTACGGTGGCGTCGATGTCGACGGCGTCAAAGGGGATGTCAAACTCATGGGCGGGGAACCTCGCGCCCTGGACGTTCGCAATCTGAATCTTGTAGGTCCCTGGCTTCACAAGAGAAGGGTCGACCTTGGTGGACACGGCGAGTAGGGCATCGGCCGTGATGGCCATGGGAAGCACCGAGTAGAGCGAGTAGTCGATGTGCTCGCCGATGATATTGACGCGGCCGGGGGAGCGGGCGACAAATTCGGCAGGGTGGTTGTAGGTGGACTGAAACTGGGCCAGAAGGCTGTCCCAGCGCTTGCCCTGCGAGGCAAGGGCGTCGGCGGTGTAGATCTGGTCCAGCGACCGAGCAAAGGGGACAGGCCCTGCCATGGTGAGATGGTGGTCGCTGAATGTCGAGGACAAGAGATAAATCAATAATAAAAATTGAGGGGAAGATAGTTCAGCCTCGACCTGGCTATCCCTCCCAATTGGTAGAGGAAACGAACAGAGGTTATATATATATGTCTATATATATTTACAAGCAGAGACAAGAGTAAGCAGGAGACAAAGAGGAGGTGATAAGGGTGAGGGAATGAGGTGACGGACGATGCTCTCGTGACAACGGCAAAACTCGCGCCGAGAGTAGAGCCGCGGTCCCAGTTGTGTAAGTCGTTTTGTAGTACCTTGCTGCGACTACTATGGAGTGGAGGAAGGGCCGGCCCCGAATGCCCCGCGTTGCCCCAGCTCGAGAGCTGCCAGCTCCAGGTCCAGTGGTTACATCATCCTGGAGCTGCTGTGGGCCCTGTACCAGCCCTCACCACAGGGGTACCAGTCCCAGGCGTCCCAGGCGTCCCAGGCACCCCAGTGCCCCCTCTTCAGGCGCCGTTTCCTACCGCCTACCATACTGTACTGTCCTGAAACTGATGAAGGGGAGGCGGGGGAATCACATGGGAAAAAGTTTTGGCCATTACCCACCATCACATCTTTCACCCTTGTGGGCTGACGATCATCATATGGCCTAGATAAGAGGACCAAAAACCTGGGGGTTGGAAATATGAACAATGAGCTGGTTTGGAGAGACTTAGTCCACCAGACAGACCATGTCAAAAGAAAGAGAGAGGGAGAGGGAGAGGCTTGAACATGTCATTGCCATCTCTTCAAATTCGGCTTCGTCTACTCCTCCAAGGACTCACTGGACAACTCTCCACAGCAACAGTCATGCCAGAGATCTAATCTAGCTCAAAAATACACACATAAGTAGAGACAGGGTAGCACAACTCGTCATCTCGGTCCATCATTTGTTGGGCACGTTACAATGCAGCCCTGACAATTCAAACATTATAACAGCTCAAAAAAGAAAAGAAACCCCCTCCAACCCTCCCCAACTCCGTTGAGGGTAACTTACTTCTGTGCATAGAATGCTCTTCAAAAGAAGGAGAAGAAGAAGAAAAAGCATTATGTTCCGTGTATAATGAGTATCGATGTCGCACGCACATCTCTGGTCCCGTCTCACAAAAACATGCCGATCTCAGAACATGTTTCCTGTTGAAGGCATCCTTTTCCTGTCCTCTTGAAACCTCCTCCTTCTCCTCCTCCTCCTCCTCCTTCTCCTCCTCCTCCTTCTCCTCCTCCTCCTTCTCCTCCTCCTCCTTCTCCTCCTCCTCCGCCGCCATAATTGTCTCTCTTCCCCCTTCTTCTAGACAAGCCTTCCTCGACTGCAGCGGCCCGGCATCTATCTCACCTCTCACACTAGCACTCTAGCAACCCATTATGCACAAAGAGAACAACACCCTCCGCGAGCCAGGGTGTCGATCACTCAGCATCCTCGACTCGATAGATCAGCCCGCCCCCATCTCAGGGTCCAAACCCCCCCCCCCCCCCCAATCGCACATATGCAAGCCAGTCCCACTCATCAGCTCGCCACACAGCATTCCCAATAAAACGACTCATCACAACTTGCCTCCACACTAGTCAGTCGCCTTTGTCTCCAGTGCTTGGTCAAAAAAGTTGACAAGACACTGCCGGCCGGGCAAAGCGAAAGCGGCCATGACAGGTCGCCTGCAGACGTACAGCTGGGGCTACCGCTTCTCTCTCTCTATCTCTCTCTCTTGATAAAAGTACCAGGGAGGGCATGCCGAGTCTTGTGCGCTTTTCTGAGGATGCAGGGTCCAAGCGAGGGGGTAACAAGCCGGGCTCCCTCTAGGTGACATAGGCTGCTGGAACTGACTTCCAAAAACTCTTTCCCTTTCCATAGGCGAGGAACAAGGGCCTTGTTGGAAAAAGAGTCCTGGTATGCTGATAGTTATAAGATCCGGCGATCGTTTTCAGTTGTGACAGCCACGAGTCCGCCTCCTGTCAATGCCCAGAGACCCGTCAAAGAAGGTTGCGTCCCCCCCGTCACAGCCAGGTAAAGCACGCTGTCATGCCTCAACAGGGAAGCAGGAGGTCAAGGAAAATTTATCAAGTGTTGGGGTTTATTGGTAAAATTAGAAAGTCGTATATCCAAGAAGACCAAGCAAGATCGAAATCAAACCCTTCGCTAGGGAGATCCACCGTACCACCACCGACACATTAAAAGTAGAGATGCTGATGATCATGGTCTTTGAAAAAAAAAAAAAAAAGTCCAAAAAGTCGGCCCACCCATTTCCCCCTTCAGGCGTCTTAAAAACTAACTTCCCTCGGTATCTATCCCTTTTAAACCAAAAAACCAAAAAAACCAAAAAACCCCCCCAGAAAAACCACAGGAAATATTCGCTTGTTATCAGATCTGGCTTCGGAATTCCTCAAGATGAAAAGAGAGAGGGGGTGAGGGGGACAAAAGAACAAAAATGAGCAGATTTGCAAGGACCACTGAGCGAAGCTCACAAAGCACCCCAATGGTTGAATGATAAGAAATGACGCAAGAAAATGACCTCGTCTGGGCGACCCAAATAATAGTGCTATAGAAATAGAGAAGCAAAGAAGGAAAAAATGAGAGGGAAAGAAGGGGAAAGAAGATCAAAAAAAAAAACCACCAAAAAACCCAACAAAATAAAAAACATTGACGCAAAAGGACTGGGGCAGGCAGGGGTATCTCGGTATCTTTCTCTCGCATACGAAACGTAGTTGCATCATCCGTCCCGAATAAACGCTCAAAAACTCAGCAAACCGACCAGCAGGCGAAGTAATGACAGGCTATGAGATGATGCTGGAGAGATCGTGCGATGTAAATTTTTTTTTCTTTCTTTCTTCGTATGAATGTTGGGTGACAAAAGGCTGGAACGGTATCGGCGGTGTCGTGATCAGATAGATGGTCAGATCAAAGTAAAAATATAATAATATGATCGTCATGACAAGACGTGTCTATGATCCGCCGAAGTGAAAAACGCTGGACATGATGGAGCCTGGTCGTGAATCGGTATTCGAATTTGCAGACGTCATGGTCGAGTCTCGCACCGAACTTTGCATGGAGTCTCTCATCGAGTTCTGCATAGAATCCCGCATCGAGTCTCTCATCGAGTCGCGCATCGAGTCGCGCATCGAGTCGCGTGCAGGTACTACCGTTCGACCGGAGCTCGTGGTCCGCATGCTCCATCGCCTCTTCTGCGCAGCTGCGTTCATTCCCGCCTGCTGCATATTTGTTGGGCGGATAGGAGGATCCGGAGCCCGTGATGTCGTATAATGTGTGGGTTGCGGGTACTGAGGGTGACCCTGTTGTGGATACGGTTGTGTCTCGTCAGGGACACCCATGGTGCCAGTCATGTTGGCATAATTGGTGCCGTTTGACAAGAGGTCGGTCCAGTAGCCAAACGAGTGGGTCGGAGTGCGCAACGGGAGATTTGGCATGTGCGGTGTCGTGATGATAGTGTCATCCGGGTCAAGGCTGCGCTCGCGGGTCAGTAAACCTGGTCCTTCATCTGATCGGTCGGGTCTCCTTATTGTGGAAGACCCGATCCGCAATGTCTTCTTCAAGACAAACGAGGGACTTGGCCAGGAGATAAAATACGTACAATAAGAATGACGTGTTGGACAGGTCCTGAGAGGTAGAGAGCGCAGACTGGGGATCCTGCTGGGTGGTCCATGCCCCAGCGTCTGGTGGCATGGTCTGAGGCGTGTAATTCATAGGTGCTGGTACCATGCTGATCTTTGACAAGCTCGCGGCATCCTCCTCCACTTTTGGAAACGTAGGCAGAGGTGTCTCGAAAGGGCTGAAATCGGGTATATCCATGTGTGACTGCTGCTGCTGCTGCTGCTGCTGTTGTTGTTGTTGTTGTTGTTGTTGTTGCTGCTGCTGCTGCTGCTGCATTTGCTGGTCGATGGCACCCTGGCTGCGATCCACGCGGTGGTTGACCGAAGCCATCTGGCACGAGCCCCGGATTGGAATAAAGAAACCATGCGGAAGCTGGGTGGGTGTGCCTTTCTTCGCATATCCCAGCGCTGATGCGCATTGCACGAACGACTGGACCTCTGGGATGTGCCGGCACTCGAGCATTTTGCGTAGGGTGAAAGACGAAAGTGCCTCCCAAGCGGGCGACTCGGGAGAGAGTTTCACGCGGCGTTTCCAAGCCTCATCTACAGGGGACTGGCGCATGAGGTTGCGGAATCTTGCCGAGTAGGACCAGTCCCGATGTGTCAGGCCGTCGCCGTCAAAATGATCGGCAACGTGTGCGAAGTACTCGTGGGCCTTCTTATCGGCGTCCTCATCGCTCTGGGCCTCAAAAATACGCTTGCAGTCCTGGAAACCACATGCGAACACAACCTGCGGGCAGGTCTTGGCCATGGCATCGTCGGGCAAGGGACCCACACCCTGGTGACAGGACTTGAGGTGGTTAGTATATGCAGACTTCCATTCGAACGGGAGCCCGCATCCCGGCGCAGTGCATGTCCAGACGGAATGGTTGGTATGGAACTCGTGGAAATGACGCTTCAGGTCATTCTTGCGCTTGATCTCGACGGTAATGCCTCGTTCCCCGCAAAATGGACACTCGAATGGCTCCTGCTTCTTGTTTCCCCAGGAGCTACCGATGCCGCCGAGATTGGACCGCTTTGATGCAGCAGCAGCCCGCCGGACGACCTTGCGGCCTATGGATCTTGCTGAGGATGTGGGCGCGGCATTGTGTCCCGGTATGACATTGGCTGATGAGGCTGCAGGCGAAGGCGCCAGGCTCAGGCTGTGGAAGGACGATGTGTCGGAACATGTCGAGTAGAGGCTGCCGGTTATGGAGCTGGCGTCTGAGAAGGAGATGGGGCTGGGGTTCGCTTCAAATGCTACAGCGATGTGGCCGCTGCTCGACGTCGCGGGTGGTATAGCGGCACCCGGCTCTATAGAAAGAAGGTCAGATCGTACGCCGACGTGGAGATGAGGCTGGGTGGAACTCTTCTCACCACTTGCCGCTGCAGACCGCAGCATAGCCACCAGGTCTGTCAACCCATACTTGCCCAGCAAGTACCGTATCATGGTAGTATCGTCCATTGCATGACTGTTATTGTTGTTGTTGTTGTTGTTGTGGTTGTGGAGGTGGTGGTTGTTGTTGTTGTTGTTGTTGTTGTCCATGTTGCCCAGAGGTCGATCACTGCCCTTCAGAATGTCCGAAAAAGGCTCAGGGGGTAAGATGCGCACGACATGCGTGGGCCAAGAAGGGTTGATAATTCTGCGCGGCCGCCGATTAAGAGATGGATGTAAGGAACGGGTTAAGGAACGGGGGCGCAGTGCGCTCGTCTAGCTCTGATTAGGCGTAAATGTCGGTAAACGGGTGGTCTGCTGACGAAGCGGGCGACCCGTTGTCGGGGGCGGTAGGAAGCCGTAGTGATCGTGGGCGGTCGAAGGCGGAGGTGACAGGAAAGGTTGTGTAGAGCAAAAGAGTGTTGATCCTCATCTGCAGGTGGAAGAGGGCTGTTTTTTCGCGTCAAGCAAGGCCGACTCGGGTCAAGAAGGTACGCAAGGGGAGAGGGAAGTCGGTCGGGTGGGCTGTGCAATCTCATATAGGAATAGGTCAGATCGATGTCGACGCAGTCCTGTCCGTGGTCCTGTCTGTGTGTGGGAACAACCCGGTCTTTTGGGGATGTTAAGTCCAGCCCCGAGCGGTATCCAGGACGATGAAGACAAGCGAAAGAGAGGCGGAGAGAGAGAGAGAGAGAGAGAATGAGAGAGGGAGGGAGAATGAGAGAGATGATATTCCGGGAATGGGCAATTTGCAGTCTGGTGGGGAACGTGGCCTGGTCCTGATTTGAAGACGACACCACCATTACCACCAGGCTTGAATCCGTTGCGGTCTGGTGCGGGGGAGGCAAAGCCAGTGTGGGTTATGCAATCCGGACAAGAAAGCAGGCAGGGTGAAACCAGCCAGAAATCGGAGAGTTAAGTTCGATCAGGTCGGACGATGCCTCGAGTGGGTTACAAATCGTAAATCGGCTGGAGTGCTCCTGTCGTGTCCAGATCCAACCCAGCTGGGGGGGGGGGAGGGAGGGTAAGGAGGGAGGGAGGGAGGAGCAGCCGAGTACAGCAGAGAGCAGCGCAGGGCTGGTCGAGCAGCAGGCCCCCCCCCCCCTTCTTCTCTTCCAATAGCCAGGCCTCCCTCCTCGCGCCTGTACGGTGTCATGTCCCGCTTAACGCACCAGGGCCTAACCTCTTTCCGCCCATAGTACCATAGCACACCTGGGTGGGCCAGAGCCTCGAGCCTTGTCCGGCGGTCCTCTCCGCTCTGCTGCCAAGGGCGCTTGCGCCACAGGCAAATTCGGGCTCGAGTGTGTGTGTGTGTGTGTGTGTGTGTGTGCGTGCGTGCGTGCGTGCCAGGAGCCAGGGGGAAAGACTCGTCCTCGGCTGGAGCACCTATCAGGATCCAGGGGAAACCATGGGTCATTGTTGTGTTTCGACTTGCCGAAGAAGGCATTTTCGAAAGCCGCTAGAACCACCTGAAACGAGGATCCGCGAGGTTTCGATCAGACGCAGTCGCGGCTAGCCAGTCAGATCTCTACTACACAATACATTGTCAATGTACTGAGCCGGGCGCCGCCCGCCAGGGATTCACGTTTGTGGCCAGCCCGCCAGCCTGATGGAGAGGGTAAGGATGCAATCTTACACAATGTCCATTTTTGTATACGGGCGGCGCGCACGGTCCAGATACAAGCTGTTGTGGCTTGCAGTTGGAGGATTGCAACGCCAAGGGAGAGAAGAGAAGGGGGGGGGGGTGGCACACGATCCCCCATTTCGATTTGGGGAGCCCCGAGGTGGTCGACTACCGCTTGCAGCGTAACCCCAAAGGCGGCAAGCTGCTGAAACCCGGTGCGGCTATAGAGGCTTCAGGCCAACCTAATCTTGTGGAGGATGGTGCATCCCCAGATCCTGGCATGGCACGTACTTAGTTTGTATGCAAGGGGATGACTCGACAAGAGTGCCATCGGTGGAAGTTTTGAAAACCCGACGCGACTCTGATGAGTGAGGAGGCCGATGACCAAACTATGATGTAGTCTTTTGGCAGGACCGGGCATGCTGGAGTGACAGGGCAAGGGAAGAATAAGGTTGGGCCGCCGAACCGAGACGGGTGACGAGCTCGATGTGCTCGTGGCTGCTGAGACGTGGGGCCTAGGGTATAGGTGTAGGTGTGTGTGTGTGAACAAAGAGGCTTTGTTTGTACGCCTTGGAGAGGCCATCCACATCTATTGTGTGTTGCCCGCCCGCCGGCCAGCCCGCCAGGTGGCTGGTCCAGCCTCGTGAGGCAAGCCCCCAAGATGCATGAATCCTCATCAACCGTCATGTTCGCCAAACTGCCTGTCGGTCAGCAGCATGATCTACCCCAGGCTACTACACCTCTGCCCGATCAGCCGACAAACGAGTACCGCAGTACCGCAGTACCAAAATACGTATCTCCTGCAGGCATCTCCGGTACACCAGCCTGCAGGAGGTCTTAGCTTTTCTTTCTTTCTTTCTTTTTTTATATGAGAAGCCCGTGCTAGGACTAGAAGGGGCAGCATCTGATATTTTTTGACATGACGCTAGATAGAAGGGTCTGTCGATCTCGGTTCATCGGTCTGATCGTTTCGCAGGCCGCTCTTTTGTGCCTGATGCCGTGTTCAGGATGCACTCTACTACGTTGCCTCTCTGATCCGCCCGTCGACCCCACCAACAGAAAAACGAATCTCGCACGGTCGCTGAGTAAAGACACCACAATAGGAAACCGGGTGGTCGTACTCTCTCTCTGTGTGTGTGTGTGATGCTGATGGTCATTGTTAAAATGAGTGGATACTACGGCACAAAGTAGCGCAGGTGTGAGGGTGTTCCTCAGGTTCGAGGCGGTGAACCTAGCAGTTGGGGCGGGTGGCCAGTCCTTGCCTCGACCTTCTCTCCTCCCTTTTGCTCCAGCAGCGGTTTGTCCGGTATGTACCATGTACCCATAGCACGGCTGCTATAGTATCGTAGTCCTCTTAGTATTATATATATATATATATATATATATGTAGTAGTAACCCTGGAAGAAGAGAGAGAGGGGGGGGTAAGAAAGGGTGGTGGTGTGGCAGAAGTCGATTATCGTTCGTCGGAATACCGAGCTGCTGAGGGTCGGGTGGGTTGGGTTGGATTGCATGGTTGCATGGTTTGCTGTACAGGCTATCCAGCTCCATCAAGCATGCTGTGTACATGCAAGTCAAATTGCAGTCCCCACCGATTCCACAGAAAGCTTGTTGAGGACGGCAGGAGCCACAGACCCCGGGGGGGGGGGGTTGGTGGTGCTGGTGGTGGTCACGCTTCCCAAAATAGCAACAGCGGAATATTGCTGTCCACCCTGACTGATTATCACTCCAATTTTTGAGCTACTAGGTACTACATAGTACCATAGTACAACTAGACGTACTAGGGTAGCCTGGGTAGACAGTTACTTAGTACAAAGTACGTACGAGCTTTACTCTGTAGTACAACAGGCGCTATGGTAGCTGGGTAGGTACATGGCAATATACGATCAGGGTCAGATCGGGTCCTCGCCGAGTCAGGAAGGTAGAATCGCTGGACCGTGCTGACCTCTTTTGGGTCCTGCCCACGGAGGCTTCCCGTTTTCCCCTGACCCTTGACCTTGCCTGACCTCGACCTTGAACTTGATTGATTGATTGCCTCTTGACCTCGACACTCAATCGCGCTGTCATCTTGTCATCTCGTCACCTTGTCACCTTGTCGCCCTGTCCGCCTGGGAGCCCCCTTGTCCATGTTCAATGAGTAGGCCCAGTAAGTATGTATGTAAATCATCACGAGAGGTCCACGCGCCAGGGCACCCTTCCGAATCCCGCTCCCATCCCATCCCGTCTCATTCCATATGACACCAATATCCTCCCTCCTTTCCCCTTCAGCTGTTCCATCACTCAGGCGGCTCAAGCCTCGTGGCACATGATTGATGGCCCAGGTAGGCCGACGGCACAAACAGGTTTTGGCTGACACGCACCTACAGGGCGACAAGAACCAGTCGACCAGTCAACGGTGACCACATCCCACAGCCGAGATTGCATCTGATACTAGTCGCCTTGGTCCCCCTCCACCACCCCCCATTTCCCCTCCCTCGCCGAGGTGCCCACTGGCCATGCTAACTACTATGGTTCGTGTCTCTCTGTCTCACAAGGGCCCTTCCAGAACCGCCATCAATCCTCCTATCTGTTGGGTGACCCCCTTTGACCACTTTCAGACTTGGTAAACCCGCTTGGGCAGACGCTTCTTGCCAACGATCCTCCCTTCCTGAAGCAGCCAGGGAACATCTCTCTGAACATGATCGAGGAGAGCAGGTCAAGATGGCAGAGTGCCTGGGATGGGGCGAAGTCGAAGTTGTTGAGAGAACAAGAGGGCAGATGGTTTGAGACCACGCGCACCGAACAGGTCCTTCGCATCTCAACAAAACCTCCGCATCTGGACTCATGCGTCAATGCTATCTGTGATGTGGCGCTCATACGTAGTATACTTTCTCCACCTCCCCGTCGCCCTCCCCTTGCCTCGCGGACCCCTTACCCAGCTTCCGCCTGAGCGCCCCACGTGCTGACCATCCTCCTCGTCCTGATCCTTCCCAACCGCCCCCTCCCCCTCCCTGTCTCTCTCTCTCTCTCTCCCTCCCCCTCCCTCCCTCCCCCCCCCCCCCCCCCCTCCCTTCTCTCCCCCCCCCCCCCCCCCCCC
>JACWRQ010000125.1:14981-31002 GCA_014849955.1 Cryphonectria carpinicola | reverse complement strand
CCATCCCTTCCAACCTCAGCAATCATCGCTCCCTCTCTCCCCCCCAGTTGAACGGGGAGGGGGGGGAGCAAGCACCACCCCCCCCCCCCCCTCCCTGTCTCTCTCTCTCTCTCTCTCTCTCTCTCTCTCTCTCTGCCCCCCCTCCCCCCCTTCTCTTTGATGCGGGACGGCCTGCTACCCAGAGAACTTTTTCAAGCATGCAAGTCATTGTCTTATCTGTTACATCCCACTGCTCATGGCAGCCTGTTGGGTGCAGGGGGCGAGGCTGGCAAGGCAAGCCTTAGCCCAAGTCGGCCTCATCTTTCACAGGTCAGCTCCTCTCGAAGAGCGTCGACCGCATCCAAGCGGAGGAGCGAAGGGCGATCTGGTGCGGCCGGGCTTGGTTGGGCCTTCCTTGATGGCCTGTCTCGCCTCGTCTTGAACTACTCATATCGCAAAATCCTTGTGGGGTTGGCTAGGGGCCGAAGGGTCTATGTTGGACACGTCCAGAGCGCATGGTGCTGTGCAGTACAACAAGTGCTATTGAGACCATGGCGTTCACCGGCCCGGGAGTTTGAACCAAATGATGGATGGATGGTTTTGGTATCTGATCAGTGTCAGGATCCAAACCCTGGCCTCCTCGTAAGGCTGCCGGCATCCTCACATAGGGCCACGACACCACCGCTTCGTGCGCAGACCCCCTCGGGAAGGAGCCTCCCAGCGGGGATTTATTTACATGAGGTTCTGGCCCAAAGTTCATGCACGATTTGTTCACACATGCTCACCATGTGTCATGTGCCTCGTCTCGTCCCCTCCACCCACCCAACCCCAGAGCAAGGAGAAGAAGAAGCAAACAAGAAAGAAAAAGAAGCCGACGTATTTGGAGACCACCTGGATAGCTAGGAAAGTCTTTGAAAACTACTCAAGTCGCACATTGTTGCTTGCTGGGACTGTAGAGGTAGTTTCACAGCCAACATTCGGCATCCTCACTGCCAACTTTAGCAACATCCGCAGTGTGCATATCGCCACCAACAAGAATCGAAAAGGAGCCTACAAGACTCATCCAGAGGGCTATTTTTTTTTTCGCAGAGGATGAAGCCTTGCCCATTGTTGCCATCGTGACCCTGCTTTCTTCTCGCCGTCTACACGGTCTCCCCCCACTTGTTCACATCTTGCTTCACCTGCAGGCCTCCTCCCGTCACACAACCACAATCAACGCACCTTCTCTAGGGAAAGGAGGCCTCGAGACCCGTTCTCGAGACCTTTAACTACTTCGACTTGGACGTACATCCGAGCTCTTAGGTCCGATGGCCAGGCCACCACGCGCGTGAGATTAGAACTCCTGTCTCAGCCATTGCAGGCATAGGAAGTGTGGGGAAACAACGAGCCACGGTACGAAAAATCCTAAGGGCATGTCTTACAAACATCCCTATGTCATGTGCAAGCGCACGAGAAAAAGAAGAAGAAAACAGGCAATGTTCTTTTCTTAATCAAGTGGCCTCAGATGAGTGACGTTATCCCTCACCAAGCATATCCCTCCCCCCTTTCTCGCCTCAGGGGGGGGGGGGGCGATTCTGCTCCCTGGTTGAATTTGGATGCTCGGGAACTCTTCTTCAGTCCAAGGCCGCATGTACATGGTTAGCAAAGGGGGTATCAATAAACGAGGCCTCACCAGCAAGAGCCTTTCGGCCCCCAAGCCTATCTCCTTACCCGCGCCAGGACGCAGTGCCAGGATTGAGACAGGAAGAGCATCAAAATAAGTAGCAGCGCCGGACTCGTTTCTCAAGAAAGTACGAGTTCGCCTCCTCCTCAAGCGTCTCATGGCCATGTGCCAATACTCCACCCCTTAACGGTTTCCTCGCTCACTGACCGAGCCTATACTTCGCTGTGCCCAAAGGCAACAGGGCGCTCTATCAATAGGCAGTCACTCTACCACCTGTCCTTCTGTCTCCTTGTTGTCAGACCGGCCCCCAAAAAGCGCATTCATGCTCTTCACATTATTAGTTGCTCTGCTTTTTTCTTCTTCCTTTTCTCTCTCTTCCTCCTTATCACGTCAAGTATTGTCGGTCTTGTCCAAAATGATTTCATGCGCCGTGGTCTCGTCATCGCAAAAGTGACATCCTCACCGCGCTCCTGGGAGCAAGCTCCTTGGGGCCAGAGGATGACGGTCACCAGCGAAACGGGGCTCGACCTCTTGCAAAGGCCCCTCGCTCTGGTGCCCTTGAGTGCTGGGCAGGGCAGGAGCGAGTTGGAGCCTGGAAAGTTTTCTGCGAGTCCAAAAAGATGAGTGCAGATGAAAGACGGGGTTTGTCTGCTACGGCCTCAGCAGGGACTCCTTTTGTGATTTTTTTTTTCTGTTGAAGCTTTGTCGTTGCCAATCGCCTCACGAGCACGAACGTGCTTCGTCGTGGATGTCCAGACTGGTACACTGGGCCTTTTGCCCCGATACCGCCGTATGAGGGATGAAGAACATGCCCACAAGCCCCCCCCCCTCCTTTTTTATTTTTATTTTGCACGAGCTCTAGGTGCTTTGGAAATTATAATGATAGAATAATCTGTTGACATTTAAGAAAAGAAAGTTGGACTGCTATCTGTTCGTTGTGTAAGAATAATACTATCTGGGCCTCAGAATGCAGAAGAGGATGGGCTGGACGGCAGCTTCGAAATGGGGAATAGGCGGTGTTGTAAGTATGTGGGCAAGACACGAACAGTCCAGCGGATTAATCAGAAGACAGGCATCTAAAGGCGGTGAAGTCGCTTGTTGCAACTAAGTTATGCACTGAAGCCGACTCATCGCTGAGGACTCGGCTATTCAGTCAGTTTCAGCATCTCGTTGGTCTGGGGACAGAATGGCTGGCGGTTTGAACGTGCAAAACACTTTTTGTTGCCCCATCACCCCTCCCCCCCCCCCAAACTCATGGCTCATGGCGTGCGTATTTATTATTTACAGATACCGGGCGCAATGCAATGTTGTAGATATTCTCCAAACCCACCCCCCCCCCCCTTCCCCCATATAAAGACACACGCACACAGTGGGCATCTGGATGTTCGGCTGTGAAGCGGAAGATCCAACCATGTTGCGCACATGCCATTCTTGCTGCACTCCATTTTTAAAATAAATATAAAAAAAAATAAAAGAAAGAAAAAAAGAAACGCGTCCAGTGACCACACCTCTTTAGTCAACACCTATTCGTTGGCTTTCAACACACTGGAGGAGAATCTTCCCACCGACAATTTCCTATAGGGCCTCGAGCCGGGAATAACTTTTTGTTTCCGCAAGAAGTGAAAACGCCGTTGTGAACCTTGATGGTTTTGCTTTTTTTGCCCTTTGTTTTTGGAATCAATCTCAATTGCTTCAGTTACCGTGCAGGCCCTTTGTTCTCTCGCGCATGGTTTCTCTTCGCTGCTTGTCCTTTTCTGTAATCCAAGTGTGTTAGTAGCTATTCACTGAATCCCCATTGAAGAGAAGCTTTAGATTGGTTAAACACTCACCAGCATCCCATGTGATGAACTCGTGCAGAGCATGGCCTGCTGGCACCATAGGCAGGACCGGGACCTTCTTGTCCGTCATGACCTCCAGCAGAGCCGGGCCGTCCGAGTTGATCAGCCACTTCAAGGCATCGACGACCTCCTCGGGCTTCGACACACGTCTGGACTGGATGCCCATGGCGTCCGACAGCTTCTGGAAGTCGGGGTTCGTCTGGTGCGTATGGCTGTAACGATCCTGGTAAAACAGGTTTTGCCACTGTGTCACCATGCCCTGCTCCTCGTTGTTCAAGACGATCACCTTGATGCCGATGTTGAACTGTGCGGCTGTGCCGAGCTCAGTCAGCGTCATGCACATGGACGCATCGCCGTCGATGTCGATGACCAGAGAGTCAGGCTTCGCAACCTTGGCACCGATGGCGGCGGGCAGACCGAAGCCCATGGTGCCCAGACCACCGGAGGTGATCATGGTGCGAGGATGCCTCCAGCGGAAGTGCTGCGCCGTCCACATCTGGTGCTGGCCCACACCCGTAGTGATGTAGGTGTCGTTCTTGCGGTCCTTGCACAGGTCAGACAGCTGCTCGATCATCTCCTGCGGCTTGATCCTGCCAGAGTCCCCAGCGCGCTCAAAGGCGTTGAGGGGCCACTTCGCCTTCCAGTCGTTGATCGTGTCGAACCACTCCTTGCGGTCCTCCATCGACTTGGTCTTGACCAGGGGCAGCAGGTGCTTCAGGTTGGTGCTGACGTCGCCCTCGACGGCCTCGGTAGCCTGGACGACCTTGTTGATGTTCTTGGGCATGATCTCAAACTGGACGATGCCACCACGGCCCTCTGCTGCCGCAGCCTTGGCGGCTGGTGCAAAGCCTCCCACGCGAAGGGTCACGCGGTCGTCAAATCGCCCGCCCAGAGCAATGATCAGATCCGCCTCCTGCATAGCCATGTTGGCGTACGCCGCGCCGTGCATACCGAGCATGTGCAGAGACTTCTCATCCAGCTCGTCGAAAGCGCCCAGGCCCTGCAGGGTGGTCGTCACAGGGATCGAGCACTTGTCAGCCAGAGCTCTCAGCAGCGCGGGTCCGTCCTCGGAGCAGATGACCCCGTTTCCGGCGTAAATGACGGGCTTCTTGGCGATGTTGATCAGGCTGGCCACACGGCTGATGGAGTCGTGCAGTTGCTTCTGGGTCAGCTCTGCCATGGCGCGAGAGGCAGCGCTTGGCAGTCCCGGCAGAGCAGACACGGTTGGGATGGCCTTCCTCAGAACACCAGCGGTGATGTCCTTTGGCAGGTCCACGAGAACAGGTCCCGGTCTTCCGCTGGTAGCAATCTCGAAGGCCTCATTGATTCTCCTGGGGAGCTCAGCCACGCTCTTGACCATGACGTTCCACTTGGTGCAGGCCCTCGAGATACCAATCACATCAGCCTCTTGGAAGGCATCGCTGCCGATGGCGCTCGTGACGACCTGACCGGTAAAGACAACCAGGGGAATGCCGTCGGACATGGCATCGGCGATGGGTGTTATAACATTGGTGGCGCCGGGGCCGGAGGTGACCAAGACAACACCAGGCTTGCCAGAGGCACGAGCATAGCCCTCGGCCATGTGCCCAGCTCCCTGCTCATGTCTGGGTAGGACGAAGTCGAAATGCGGCGAATTGTAGATGGCATCGAAGACGGGCAGGATGGCGCCACCAGGGTAACCAACTGTTGCACTTGATGTTAGTCACAACATAAAAAAGACAAGCACCAACACACACACACAATAGGGGGCCTCGATGCGCTCAACGTACAGATGTGCTTCACATCATGCCTCAGCATCATCTCGTGAAAAATCTCGCCTCCAGTCTTGCCAATGAACCTATCGCAGGGCTGTCAATTATACGATTTCACGTGTTGTCCGAGGACGGCGGGATCTGCGGACGAAGACATACGATTCGTCCATGTCGGCCGAGCGGTCGGCTAGAGGTTGGACATGTTGTCTAGGCTCAGCTTGGAACGAGGGACTGGGTTTCGCACGGACATCACTGCGACCCAATTGATATATGTTAGCAAAGGTCCAGTGTGCAGTGAGTGGGTGGTGTCTCAACTGTTGAGTCACCGTGGGTGGTAGAGAAAGGGGGGGGGGGAACTGACGGCGCGGGGGTGGCTGATGCTGCTGATTTTCTTGCCGTGGAGTGTACCTTTCTGCTCGTCGTGGTAGAGACGGGAGCAGCAAGATTTGAGGTTACGAAGGCCCGTCGAGGTTGGGCCAGGGCCTTGACAGCCTTGCTGGCCTGCTGGCTGCCGGAACGAAGCATAGTTGTGGTCGAGGTAGAATCTCAATGGGTGGAGAGTGGCGAGGATTTGGGTATCACAGAGGTGTGGAAAGAAAGAGAAAGAGAAGGGGGAAAAGAGAGGGGGAGAGCGTCGCCCCTTGCACAAACTGCTCCTGCAACCTTTCTCTGGTCAAAAAAAAAAAAAAGAGAGAGGAAGTGGCTGTTCTGCCTTTAGGAGAAAGTGGTGACGGCGACAACAATGAAGTTGTTGCAACAAATTTTGGTGTCTGTGTCAAGGAACTGGCAAATGAGTGCGAGCGGTCCCGGTCCGGCTGCTTCTTGAAGAGGGCGGTGGACGAAATCTGAGTCAAACTCCGAATCGGAGCCAATTGTGCGTCTCCTGTTTGGCAGAGCTTTGGAATTTTGGAGTGTGGGGTAAAAGTTTGTAGTGCAGGCGGCAACAGCACCCCAGAAGAATGCACCTGTGGCGACCTCGGATCGCCTGCAGGGGAGAACTGATCTCAGGGCCCACCCATGACTCTTGCAAGTTTTACTCGGCAAGACTTTTTAGCCAACTTGTCACGATAATAACCAAGAGACCAGAGTCTACTACTACCAAGTACTGCAAGCCTCGACGTTGAGACGATAAGGCATGCCACGATAGGCCTCTTCTTTTATCTCCGGCTGCAAATCATTCCTCTCTCTCTCTCTCTCTCTTTTATTAAACCTTTGAGCGCCTGAGAAAAAGTCCACCCAGCTGCATCCCCCCCCTGCGCATATTGTTCAGCCTACTTGCTATCCTCCTCTTACGTGCAGTTCAGCACCACGTCACGATTGATTCTTTGGCCTCGCCGATGCAAGTGCATTGAGTGCCATCCATTCCGTTGCGGCCACGTCATCTCCATCTCCCAAGTGAGGAGACCTGGACGAGGGAGGTGTTGTCTTTCCACGTTCTGCCCCTGAAACACAAGAGATTCCAGTTGAATGCATTGCCAACCACTACCGAGATGCATCGAGGCGCTCGCCGAGTTGCCAGTCAAGGCCATCATGTCGGATATACTATATCCCTTTGAGAGGCCAGCAAGAATTTTAGTATTGTGTGTGTGTGTGTGTGTGTTTGTTTAAACTATCCCTGGCACCCCAGACCCTTATGACTGCAGATGAGAAGTTTCGCCCATGATCGGCAGGGTGCCCCTCATTCAGGTTGGCATGCCAGCGGATAGAGAACATGATTCCATCCAAGGGTCTCCTCCCCATTGGGAACTAGAAACCCGTCCAAGATTTAAAGTTTCGCGCATTGCGGCAAAAGGAAAGGCCGTGAGGCTCTTTTCCGCCAACGATCCACCCTCCTTGGTCTCATCCGTCCAAGATTTGTGCCTTATGCGATGTTACTATGGCCAGGGATTCCCTCCTGTCAGTGTTCCCGGGTGTCCAAGTTCTTCAGGGTCTTCTCACAATACTCAACCCCCCGTTATACCACGGCAGCAAGCAACACGAGGTTTGAATGATTCAGGATTGTGACTTGTCACGGGCAGAGCCTCCACGTCAGGAACCAAAACCATGATCCCTCGAAGCAGGCCAGGTTGCTACGAAACCCGGGTTGATGACGATCGATCCAAGCGGATTACAAAACCCCCTCCCAAAGAAAAAAAAAAACTTGGATATAATCACAGTTTCTCCTCCTCCTCTTATGACCTGATCTTTGGTTGAGGACCCATATTGTGCTCATGGCCGGACTTTCTTCCTCTGCCAGTCTTGTCGAGCAGTCCTCGACAGCCCCATTACACTCTCCTTGCCAAGTCTCGGAGTCTATGTTGTCGTCCTGTTTTGTTCGTCTAGTGGATTTCTACTAGCATCCTCGCATCTCTTATTTCTTAAATCCAGATACATTCGCAGGTTTTTTCTTTCTTTCTTTCTTTCTCTTTTCTTTTCCCCTTTTATTTTTTCTCTCCCGAGCGCAAAGAGTCCCCTTTTCCCGCCAAACAACGGCCACCCACAAGCTGTCCAGGCTCGGTAGTCCCAGGAGATGTATTCGAGAAGGAAGAAGCTGCTGGTGGACTGATAAGACCCAGCCACAGTACGATTCAACATTGTCGAGTTCTCCATCATTTCCAGAAGTCTCTATCCAGTACGACTTTCACTCTTCTCATCTTAAGTTCAACGTCAACGACGATATGTGACCGCTGAACCCACTCCAAATCGTGTACGGATTGCCCTAATACTATCGTCATACTTGCTTGGGGGTGGAAGACCTTCACACCACGCAGCCGGACCTTGGAAACCCAACCTCTTCGTGGCATAGAAGACGGCATGCTGCCAGCAGCTGCCCCTCGAACCGGATTCCTTTCTTGACTGCGTCAACAACCAGAGCCATCGCAAGCTAAGCAATGACAAAGCTTTGGTCAGTATCCTGAAAGGACTGGAGAAAGAAAGAAACCCAGTCGAGAGAATCTTCACAGACGCCAACTCATTGACGTGAATGAAGTACGAGCAGCTTTTGATGGGTCAACTCACCAAATCATAAGTAGGATCCACGCCAGCCAGTCGACTGAATCACAAGAAGACTGTTCTGCAGACCGCATGTCAGTATGTCAGGAGAACGCAACATATATACCGCTTTGGACGCTCGTTCCAGGGTCTAGGGTAGGAGGGAGGGAAAGAAAAAGAAGAGAGAGAAAAGAACGAAACCAAATCTGGTCATAGCCATCGGCTCTCTCTTATGGAACTACTGGAATGCGGCCTGACGAGATCGGTGTGGCTTTGACCAGCAGTCGGCTGTACCTGCGAGGCTCCCGCCTTTGTACGATGTTTGAACGATGGAGTACGAACCATGGACGACGACGACGACGACAACGACGACGACAACTGAACGCGCAGACGAGGCACGGAACGGAAGCACGAATGCAAAAGCGACACGACGTGAGCAGACCACGGACCAGGTGGACACAATGGACAGACATTTCTGGAAGATTCGTGTTGCACGGCTCTGGTCGAGGACCACCAATCTCTCACCAAATACATGCTGCAACACCGGGCGAGCGATCAGACAGATGGGCATAGGAAACATCCACGAATACCCGCGAAACCGGCGACGGAAACGCACGAATATGCTCCCGAGAGCCACAGCAGGTGACATCCAGGTCGGCGGTCCCAAACGTTGGACTAGAGGGAGGTGGTCCCAGCCTGTCACTGTCGCGCTACATAAGCAAGGAAGGACAAGAGCTGCGCAGAGGGGGGCTCTTGTCAACAGCGAACCAAATTGTCGGCTGCTAGATCGCACGAGGCATCTCCATCCTCCCGTTTCGTGTGACCGTCGCGAACTCACAACGCGTCGTTCAGAGGATTGCGCTGGGGCAGGACGAGTACTTGTGCTGCGGAACACCCGACGTCCTGCGAGGAGGGTGGCATGGCATTGAGGCTGAAGAGAGCATGGGACCACTGTCCTATGCGCAGGACGCGAAGGTATCCTCATTTGTTGCGATGTTTTTCGCGAAAACGGGGACGGCTCTCTTAGCCTCGCGATGAGTAAGGAGGTGTCTCGCAAACAGAGGTGAGCGAGCCCTGCCTGCATGGTCGAGATCCGTCTCTGCTGCGGTTGGGGCAGGGCAGTCAACATTCCAACATCCAAGTGCCATGTTATATGTGACGACGTATAGGACTGGCACGTCTTCTTGCACGGCATAACAAAGACATGACGGGATGGGATCACAAAAAGCAACACACTCGTCGAAAACGGCATTTGGGAGACATAACAGTACATTACAAAATTTGGGCAAACTAAATACTCGTCTAAAATCATCAACCCTAACGCTAACCATCATCCGACATTCGCTTCATTTTGCGACATTCGACAAGGGAGAAAAAAGAGAGGTTGTTACAAGATGTGGAGATCATCGTTCTGTTTTGGTTGGGAAGCGAGTTCAAGCGTCTGCAAGGCCCGACGTTTCCACCACCAGTTCTCATCACTTCGTCTCTAACAAATGAACTGGCAAAATTGCCCACCAAAACTGGGGAACTAAACGCCGCTGACCTTTCAACAGAGAAAAGAGAAGACCGAGAATATCCGAGACTTTTTTTCCCCCCCATTAACCGTCACTGTTTACATCGTACTTCAGTCAGCACTCGGTATTAGCAGGAGCCCCTCTTGGACGTTAATGCAGCGGTGAACGAGAGCTCAGCATGCTTGACGACACGACGACAAGATGCAATGCCGACGACGATGATGACGATGACGACGACATGGCGAGTCCGGGACCCCTCTAAGGGAAGAGAGAGAGAGAGAGAGAGAAAGAGAGAGAAAGGGTCAAGACAGACGGGGGGTTCGAAACTTACAGCAATGCCAGCTCCAGGTCACCATGGATCCTAGCCTTCAGCTCGATTTCGATTTCGAGGTTCAGGTCCAGCCTCAGCTTCAGGGGGTTCTTCTTCTCGCCGCCGCCGCCACCCTGTTGCTGCTGCTGCATTTGTTGCTGTTGCATCATCTGCTGCTGCTGCCAATACTGCTGCTGCTGCCGCTGCTGCTGCTGCTGCTGGTAGTCGTCATCGCCCTCCTCGTCCTCGTCTTCGTACTGCGGCTGCTGGCGGCGACGAGACTTGCGGCCCTTCTTCTTCTTGGGCGCGGCGACCTGCTGCTCCTGCTCGCGGGACGCCTGCTCGGTACCCTGCTGCCAGTACGGCGTCTCCTCGTTGTCCTTGGGCGTCGCGGGCTGGTGCTCCTCAGAGGTGGGAGTCGACGTGTCCTCGCGTTGCATCTCCGGCTCCGGTTCGTGCTCGGCGGCGTGGTGCTCCTCCTCCTCTTCCTCCTCCTCCTCCCCGCCGAAGCCGTCGTCCTGCTGCTCCTCCTCTTCCTCGTCCTCTGGCTCCTCATAGTTTGGCTCCTCGTCCTCGCCCTCCTCGTTTTCGGACTCAGCCTGGGCGTTGCGGTCTACCGCCTCGGGCTCCTCATGTTGTTCCTCGTCCTGCTCGGCCGACGAGACGGTCCGGCTCGCCGCAGGCCTCTCCTCGTTTCCTTGTTCTTCTTCGTGTGCGGCCTGCGAAGCCTGGCGCTCAGGTTGTTCCGGCCGGGAGGCGGAGGGCTCCTCTGCTTGAGGGTTTCCTTGCTGCTGCTGCTGCTGCGAGTGCGGTTGTTAGCTTCACTAGTGACCATGGCCCAGGCCGACGGGCCCATGCGAGATCGCTATCGACTTGGGTGATGTGCTCGCTATGGAACTTACAGAGGAAGACATGGTTGCTTGTTCTATTCTTTCTTCTTATTTTAGGTGTTCGCTGTTGTTGTTCTTGTTGCGTGGCTCAAAGTTGAGTTGACTTATGTCTTCAGCTGTTGGTTTGGTGTGAATATGATCGTGATGGGAAACTTTTCTTCAGGGTCCCGAGGAGGAGCCAAGGTGCCCTTGCAGGTGTGTCTATTGTTTAAATTGGATCGAGAAAAAGCCTTTGAACAAGGACCCTACATCGGCGACGGAAAGTTGGCAGATTGACGCAATGGTCTAAACAACCTGCAGTACCGGGAAGGGGGGAATGGGCGACAACTATCTGATGCGCGTCTGTGTGCGTGTGTGTGCACAACCGTTCTTGTGGAGGGAGGCGAGAGGATGAGATCAAGCCAAAGAACCTGTTTTTTTTTTCGATGCCTCGATCGCCCCCTCCTGTCATCGACACAGCCAAAACCATCCTGCATAACGGCATGCAACACATCACACCCACCCGACGCCGTCTCTCTCTCATCCTTACTGTCCATCCAAGCCAGCTCTGACCGGCCTGATGGAGGAAAAGCGTCATGTCACACGTCTTGCGTCAGCGATAGGGAACGACAAGCTAGGGTGAATCTTGTTTCTTTGCATCCCATCACAGGAGGGGGGGTTGGTCTAGACCTCGAGACCCTGGGGGATGTGCGCTTTGGGACTGCAGAAAGCGGGAGCCAGGGCGGTTTGAACCCCGTGGGATGACGATGGAATAATAGTAAGGGCCGGAATGACGTCGAGGAGGCTGAAGGACAGAGAGGGAGGATGAGCAGTGCGCATGGACAGGACGCATGGGGCAGCAGCAGTAGAACGGGGTGTGATACTTGCCATGTACTTGCAGGTACCTGGCATGGGTATGTATGGTGTGGGTGCGTGTGATGGAGTGGGCTAGCCGACTTTACAAACCGCCCCCTCCCCCCTTGTGCCTTCTGAAGTCATACTACGACTTCAGGCAACTGGGGAGTGGGGGAGAGGGGGGGGTCAGAGCAGAGAGGAGACACGGGAGATGAGAGGAGAGAGAAAGAGAATGGAGGGTTCGAATGGGTGAGTGGATGGGTGTTCACTGTGGTGTACGCGACGAGACCGAGGGTAGGGGGCCCCGTTCATAAGGCTGGAAAGGAAATAATGGGGAACGGTGACGAAAGAGCTTGCTGCATGACATGAGAAATGTGAACAAAACGAGGATGATGAAGAAGGGTATGCTGACGGGGTCGGTAGGAATAGAATCAATAATCTCGAGGACCAGTGTCTCTTGTGAAGTGCGATACCTCCTGTGCCATATTCTCTCCCTCCCTCTTTTCCCTTCGCTCTCCTGAACACGTTCAATACAAACACACAGTGCAACAATCCGCCGAGGCGAACATACACACACACAGCGGACACAGACGAGACACAGAAAAGGGAAAGAAACCAACCGACAAGCCACATCAACATCCCAACAACATGGTGATAGGACTGCTGGTCGTCGCGGCGATTCCGACGGTGACGGGGGTGGCAGAGGCCATCAGCTCCAAGAAGCAGCAGAATGCCGCGATGAAGGAAAAGATCAAGTTCAACATGACGGCGACGTTGTCTGTCGACGGGGGTCCACCGACAGAGGCCTGGATCGTTCTCTATGGCGGAAGAGTGAGTCCTATTGTTTTCCCCCTTCCCCAACAATCCAGAATCTTGTTTTTCTTATTTTCGTTTTCCCCCTCTGCTCTCTCTCTCTTCCCTCTCCTTCTCCTTTTTTGATCGGCACCTTACACTACCACTACTGCCACTACTACCCACCATCGGTCCGCTATAACGCAAGAGGCTTCCCCCCTTCTGGTATGGTGGCAATCTCGCGCGGATCGTCGCCCTTTTTTCTTTCTTTTCTTCTTGAAGACAAGCTTGGCACACCATGTTTCATGCCGCGCACGCATGCCAGTCAGTGCTCTTTACAGCGTCCTCTCTTTCTCAGGTGGGGAAGAGAGAGAGAGAGAGCCTTCTGGCCAACGGGCACTACCGACCACTGGGAGCACGTACAGCCGTTGCAATGATCTACCCTGTGGGTATGTGGAGTCTTGTGGCTCACGGCCGGCAAGATTACTGCCAGCTTTATGGTCCTGGGTCGAGACTCTCACACACTCACTCACACATGCACGCACGCGCACACACAAGCTCCCCCCTCCCTTGTTCCATTTTTTTTTCATCACAGAGAAGAGAGAAAGAGGAGGAGGAGAGAGAGAGAAAGAAAAAGGTAACTCGGCTTTACTGACGGAATGATCCAACCCCCTTCCAGATGTACATCGATCACCCCGCGGCACCAGTCCCGGCCCACAAGTTCAATGGTTATTACTTCAAATACCCCAGCGAGCAGGGATACCAGGGCCTAGTGTCGACGATCTCAGACGACCCCCCGATGCTCAACTGGCTGTACGTGGACAAGGACACGGGCGCCATCCGGTATGGTTCCAGAAAGGACACGGTGGACCATGTCGTCGGCCCTTGGGGCTGGAGCGAGGACGAGAAGCTCCTCACCATCGACGAGGATGACTGGCGGTTTATTGCGGTCGAGGAGGATCTGCCGCTACCAAAAAGACCCTCTGCTGCTGCTGCTGCTGCTGCTGCTGCTGCTGCTACAACAACAACAACTACTACTACTACAGAAGGGGAGGGAGATGGTCAGGGTGGGGACAGTGGTCAGCAGCATCAGCAGCAGCAGGAAGAAGAAGAGGAACACGAGGACTCTATCAGGTGCTGGGCAGTCTACCTCTCGCGGGATCGAGATGGTAGTCTAAAGCCACAGGCAGAAAAGAGGGTACCACCACAGGATGAAGACGAGGATGAAGACGAAGACGGGCTTGATGTCAGATACACCCACAATTGGGCGCCCATCAGGCTGCTGAGAAAGCTGCAGCTCGGGGTGGACAGCTCGTATGTAAAGGGTGGTGGTGGCCAGTCGGGGAATAGATGACGAGAGGGAAAGATGGGAAGGGGGGGGGGGCTTAAAATGTGACGAGGATGAAAGAAGCATAAGCAATGGGGGCTGCAGAGAGGAAAGAAAGGTCCAGGTGGAGAGTGGAGTACGAAGGCGTTGTTGCATTGGGGGTTACGCCACCAACCATACTTACTAATCCGCCAGTGAGAGAAGGTATTTTACATACAGCACAGCACTCTAGTACAGTACAGTAGCAGGAGGAGGAGGCCGCCACCTGAGCACGACTCTCTACTGTGTGGCTGGTTGGCGGGCGGAGCTGGGTGTAGGGAATAAAATAATGATAATCATAATATTTAAACAATTATCATAGCATATTATCTCCCTACCTTTCAAGCACAAATCATGACTGACTGTTGACTGTAAGCGAACAATGGGCAGAAAAGGAAGGGGAAGGGGGGTCAGCAAAAATCAATACGAGGTGGGGGGAAAAAGAGAAGGAGGGGGAAAGAAAAAAAAGATCGCTACCCGCCCAAAAACCTCTGATGTAGTAAGTATCTCATGTATCTGATGGTACCCATGGGTCTCCAAGGCCCCCCTGCACTGTGACCCAGTGGGGCCCCCGCCACTGCAGTCATCGGACAGCATCGATCGGATCACGTACAACTTGCTCGCGCGCGTTCCAGATCACGACCAATTTGCTTCTTTTGTGTCCCTGCACAAGGCCCTGCCTGCAGAGAGGGTGTGTGTGTGTGTGTGTGTGTGTGTGGTCCCGAGATGATGAGACTGGGTAGGCTGACTGGCTGTTGGTTGGTAAGAGGAAGGGGGGATATGATCTCATCTCTCTCTCTTGTATGTATGGCATGATGATGGATCTACCATTCTTTTGCTACTAATTATTTTTGTAGATAGAACCCTCAATCCTGTTTTTTGTGTCTTTGGTTTTGTGCATGTCATGGGAGAAGGGCATATAGATTGTTCCACAAGGGCTAATTCTTAAAACGGCTGGGCTATTCCTGTCTTCTATCATCATCACCATCAATAAGAAAGAAAAAGACAACTTCTTACCTCCTTCTTTCTACTTCCCATAAACTAATCTCCATCCTACACACAAACACCCTCACTCCCACTCACCCACCCACCCATCCAACAACAACAACAACAACAACAACAACAGCAACAACAGCCCAAGATGTCTTCGTCGTCACAAGAACGTGCTCCCCGCAAGCAGAAGCAACAGCAGGTGTACGAGGAGTCCGGCTCCGAGGACTCAGGCTCTGAGGAGCCCGCGCCCCCTCCCAAGCGGTCCAACCGTCGCAACCGCCAGCAGCAGAGCAACCAGCAGATGATGCAGCGGCAGCAGGGCGGGCCCCTGGGCGGCATGGACGGCGTTGGCCAGACGGCGCAGAACCTCGGCGGCGGCGTCACCAATACTCTGGGACAGGTTGGCGGCCAGGCGCTCGGACAGCAGGGCGGCGGCGGCGGCGGCGGCAGCGGCAAGAGTGATACCCTCCGGCTGCGGCTGGACCTGAACTTGGATATCGAGATTACCCTCAAGGCCAAGATCCATGGTGACCTTGAGCTGGCTCTACTGTAAGTTTTTTGATACCTCTTTTTCTTTTCCTTCTTCTTCCAACCCCTTTAGTATCCCTTTTTCCCCCGGTGTAATTTTTATTTGCACTCTTGATTTCTTTTTTTTTTCTTTTGTCAGTTCAGCATAGAGGGGGAGACATCTCGACAAAGACACACACTCCCACACAACACCTCTGGCCCAGTCATCATGTTTTTTTTCTTTCTCAATACATACACCTACCCAACAAAACCCAAAAACTCTGTATTCGTTCTTCGATTCTAAAGGACGGATTAGGGATGTGTCGTAAAAAAAAAAGACAAGTCGCTACAGGGTCTAAGGACGGTGGCTAAAAACGGTGTCGACAGTGAGACATAAGAAAAGGACATGGTCGACTCCGACGTCCCGTCCCTCTGCCTTGACCACCACCTATCGAGGAGGAGGATACAACAAAACAATTTCATGTACAATTAGCACTCTTCCTGTTTTTTTTTGGTTTTTTTTTTTTTTTTTTTTTTTTTTTTTTTTTTTTTTCTTTTTGTGTTTTTCCTGGCATTGTAATGTCCCGCTGTCCTGTTTTTTGGCTTCTTTTTCT
>JACWRQ010000125.1:0-14971 GCA_014849955.1 Cryphonectria carpinicola | reverse complement strand
CCTACAAGTTTTTTTATAATTTTTTTTTATTCATTCCCCCCCTTTTTGTTGGCTGCTCTCAGTGTTGTCCCGAGCAATTAAAGGCCCCGCCCTCCTGTTTTTCCACATCATGTCCAAAAAAAACAAAAAAAAAAGGAAGAAAAGGAAACAAGAGGAATGTTCGGAGACTAATTCTTGGGACGCACTAGGAATTGAGTATGGAGAAGAGATCGTGGAACACCACCAGAGCGGGAACGATCTTGTGTGTGTGGAGCGGATGGGAATGTCTTGATAGTTTTTCTTTTCCTCTTTCCCGTTTTGCTGGTTTTTTTTAGCGGTGTTTTGGTGGACGGGCTTTGCTCAGAGACATGACTTTGGCGGCTTTAAGCCCGCCAAAACCTTCCCCCCCCCCCTCAATTCTTCAGCCGGGGGAGAGCATGATTACGACTGCTTATGGAAATTCAATGCGATTTATTGATTACACTCCGACAAAAGGATTATTTCCAAGTTCCGCTGTGAATTTTGATTTAATGATGTACATTCTAAAAAGTAGACTTTCGGTATGCCGACGGCAAATCTGCAACTTTATTACAGTACCATGGTAGAGATAAAATATCCTCATAATCTTGCGCCACTTAAGGACAGGCATGCCCCAGATTTTCCCGCCCCAAAATTCGCCTCCCCGCCGTCACTTCCCGCTGCTGCAGGTGCCACTCTGCCACTATAGGGTTTCATTCCTTATTCATGTACTGGAGCATCGGGCATCTCGTAGCCATCTTGGGGTGGCGACAAGAAGACTAAAAGAAAAAGAAAGAAAGAAAGAAAGAAAAGAAGAAGAAAAAAAAAAGCCATGCCCTCTCCCCGATGCCAAGACCCAGCTGACAAGAGGTCAACTTGAGCAGCGGGAAGTAGAGAGAGTGTGTGTGACCACAGAGTGAGGTTCAAAAACGCACGTTACCGTCCGACTGGCGTCTTGTCTCGTGGAGCCCTGGGTTACAGCCGGAGATATTTTTTTTTAAAAAAAAAATTTAAAAAATAAAAATAAAATACAATTCTGTCTTGTCTTGTATGAAGGCGATGAAGGTCTCGGGCCTCTGATGGATCGTGATCCAGCCACCTGCAAGTCATCTTTTCCCATCGTGCGGGGGGATAAAATAGTATGAGAGCATGGCCTACGTTTGTCTTGTCTTGCCACGGGAGGCCAGCCAAGCAACACAAAGCACGGCACGCATGCACCCTGTCCGATGAGCAAATCCACAACGACTTGCTGTACAAGTTCACAGCTTGGTAGCAGGCTGACACAGGTGGCACCGTCTGTGTGACTGGAGATCAGAGGGGGATGGCTTTTCGAAAGAATGACTTCAGTGCCCCCCAGGTTCCGGTGGTGGTACAGCATGTGATCCACAATCTGTGCAACCCTCCCAGGGGGCAAAAAAACGTCAAGGCATCGATGTTCACTCATTTGCTCATATCTTGAGATTGTGCTGTCAGTGATCGACTGACTTGACTCTTGAAGGAGGAAGAGAGAGGGGGGGGGGGGAAGGAGGTCTGCTCACCGAGGACAGAAAATGTGTAACGGTGCGTATGACTGGTCAGTAACTCCCTTTGAATGATCGGGGTATGTCTGTCTAGGCAGTTGCAGGGGCATACGCGGCAGGGCTGTCCGGAGCAAACATCGCGAGGCAGACAGGGACAGTCCTGGCCATAGACTGGGGGAAGAGAAGAACGGACTAGTAGCACCAGCCACTCGGAATGTCAAGCCACATGCCGTAGCGACGTCCAGAAATCAAGGCAGAGGGCGGGCCTGACGTTTTCTGGTAGGGATTTCCGCTCGGCCGTACTTACAGGACTGTATAGCGTGGATTGCACGTCTGGGCATTTGATACAGGCAGACCCCAAGTTTGAATTGCACTATTTCTTTCTTCTTCTTTTCTTCTCTCGCTGTAGCCGCCGAAGACAGGCCGTACAAGGCAATAATATAGTCCATGATGTCTCTCAGGACGGGTTTTTACTTGCAGCGTCTTAAATCGTAGAGAGAAAGATGACTAGCACAGGTCTCGGGGGATTTGATTATGCCCCAGCATGACGGCTTGGGCGGCACTCTCTACACCCTCTTAGAACCAATTGGGCGATTGTTCTTCGTCCCGAATGAACAAGCGGCGGTGGCTCAAGCCTCCAAGTTTCAGTGGAGCAGTCTAATTTAGGCCCCGCGGCAAGACTTTGGACGATCACACACAACGGGTATTGTGGATATATTGTGTGATGAGAGCTTACTTAGTAGGCCGTGCTACCCGCTCCGACGTGCGCAATAGTACACTTACCGTATGGACAATGCGGGCGACTCCGCTACTAAGAAGAAAAAAAGTAAAACTTGATCTGGAGAAATGAATGGGCGCGGGTGACGAGTCTCTTACGGATTGCCGCGCAAGCCACAGAAAATTATAACTATGGTGGTTCCTTGTATGGATCACAGTATATACCAACAAAACCTCTTGGGGCCATCATTCAGTCATGTCATGTATTCATCATAATGGGAACCTGGGGTTGTCGGCAGGTTAGTCTCTTGTGTGTTTTTATTCGTTGGTTACAACGGCTCGCTGTCACACTACAAATTCTATGGTGCAGTGGATAACAGTGAAGCGGAACCCCCATACGTCTACTAAGGCTGTGGCTGGTGATGAAATGCTCGTTACCACCACTGTATGATGTGGCTAGGACTGGGATGCAAGCAAAGTGATGCATTGCTCTGGCCCGCCTTTCCACACCACACATGATTCTTCTGCAAGCCACCTTGAGCTCACCACCATCGAAAGTCTTTCGAGACCTATGTGAAAACGAGCAGGCTAGTGGTCTACATCGTAACAACCTCCACAGCCCACTTTGCTTTGCTAGTGTCTGGGAGGAGTATCGTCTGAAGGTCCGGATATGACTATATCCAACCCCTTGTCTATTCCGTCAAAGATCACAGCTGTGTGTGTACTTGGCTAGTGAGCTGATGGCGCTCTAACGCTGCCCAAAGATGGATCTGGTGTTTCGACGTTATTGAACTTGAACTCTATATCCCTCCTTCTCACCACTCACTCACCAGCCACGGTAGGTCAAACAACAAGCCCGGTCAAGCAGGCTGCCATTTGTTCTTGTATGGTTAACTAGAGAGAATAGCCGACCTTCATTGGAGAGGTGCAGGTGCCAATAAATCCGCCGCAGCGACGGACCGGGGCTGCTTGAGGAAGCTGCTGTGGGGTCTGGACAGGGTGTGCCTCATGTGGCTTGTCTTGCAGGCACCGACACGGACCATCTTTTCCCCTCCCAACACAACATGTCAAGAGCTGATGTCATCTCGCGATCGAAATGGTGGCTCCTTCCTTGGGTATAGCACAGGTGGCTTGCCCCTCCCCCCCCCCCCCGCCTGCCCTCCTCCTCTCCTTCCCTCCAGTGTTTCAGGGAGGCAAGGCTATGGGCTTGTTTCTTTCCTTTTCTCTTCCCCCTTTTGTCCCCCTCTCTACACGTTTTGCCTTCTTCGGTGCCGAGTTTCCGTACCAACATCACGCATCCAACCTGCTGTGTCAGCCACCCCCACCATTTGTTCTGTCTGTTCTTGACCACGGATAGCGCATAGTACTTGGCAGTGGAGGAGAGATATAGAACGCTCGAAATACAGTTGTGCTGTACGGCGCCGCCTTGTCACCAGTGACGTAGCGTGGCATACTCTCTCTCTCTCTCTCTCTCTCTCTCACTCTCACTCTCTCACACTTACACAATCTGCACAAATTTTCGCGCCCGAGCCTTGAGGCGCGTCCCTCACCCCGCCCGCCCCCCCCCCCCAACAACGCCATACCACACGGCGCGGCAAATTTCAAATCTGCAGCAAGGGCTTTGGACCACCTCATTTGACAGGATCCATCTGCATACAGCGGTTACCCCAGCTTTGTCTTACCTGGTCTCGCTGCTGGGTGTGGTGAATTGTACAACCCACAGTAAATGCCCAATATCAAGGCATCTCATCAGGGAACCCTGAGGGGCTCTGTTATGCTTCCTGCCGAGCCGGCTTCGGACGGTGAATTGGGCTACAAGACTGCGCTGTCCGAGATGGAGAGTGACGACGGCAGTCAGGCTGGTGATCTACCAGCAGATGGCCAACACCAACAACAGCAGCATGCCGAGGACGAGGACGACGAGATCGAGGTGGAAGAGCTCCCAGATGACTACGCAGAGCAGGAGGAGCAGCAGCAGCAGCAGCAGCAGCAGCAGCCAACGACACGACCACCGAGGGCCAACCTACGGAAGAAGACGTCCAAGGACAGTCCGGCCTACGTCTCTCCTATACCTAAAATACACAGAATTCCCTCTATACAGCCTATACCATCTTCTGCTGAAGCGCAACCTACCCCCACACGACTTGATGAAGAAGAACCGCTGCCACCACAACAACAACAACCACGAAAGACGCCTGTGCACGAGGCGTCCAAGGAATATCTCGTGGGAAAGAAGATTGACGAGTTTGGCGACATTGTGGACGTCAATGGAAACGTGCTCGGGCGCGTGGAAGGGGACTTACCCTCCATGGTTGGGCGTGAGATCTCCAATGCCAGAGGCGACGTGCTCGGGGACGACGGCGAGCTCCTGGGATATGTAGCTGCACTCGGGGCTGGAGAGGACCGTGGCGAGCAGGCCAGGACAGAAGTACCTACCTGGAGCTTGGCAGAGGTCATGAAGGCAATGGCCGCCGCAGGCAAGGGACCCGGCGGGCTGCGAGTGGATCCCTTTGGAAACATCCTCGATGCTGAAGGGAACAACGTGGGGTCCTTTCATGATAATATCTCAGGCTTCGGGAAGAAAGCTGCCGAGTACGCCCCTGAAAGCGCGACAGGGGAGGATAGGAGGACGAGGACGAGGGGGAAGAAGACGACCCGCCCCCAGGGACCGGCGGCTGGAGGAGAAACATCTCGACAAGCCAAATATGAAGAAGAAGAGGAGGAAGAAGAAGAAGAAGAACAAGCACCCGAGGTCGAGCCTTCTTCTTCTTCTTCTTCTTCTTCTTCTAAGACGAGACCACCACGTGAGAATGCGCAGAGCCACAGGAAGGAGGACCCAGCCATCAGCCCGTCGGACATCTTCCTGGACGTCAAGTCAACAACTGAGGGTATCCAGCTCACGATCCGCATCCCTACTGTGTTCAACAGCGCAGGTCAGCCGCGCCGGCCCAAGATAGTGTTTGAATAGTCAGTAGTCAGCCGGTCTATTTTAAATCATGTATGTCATGATATATCAGGGGTGGAGAGGGGGGGGGGTTCTGCAAGGTACAACAACAGGAGGCATCAAGCGGTGAGGCACGGGTCACGGCTAGGAACAGGAAGGGCGTTTCAGAGGGAGTCGAGGCGCGGGGTGGCATCGAGTGGCTGGGTTGGGAATTTTTGGATCGAGTTCAGTGTGGTAACATGCAAACATTGGGTGTGTGGTCGTGCGTAGTAGTAATTACAATGATGAGGTATGAGAGGGGTGTAAAAAGCACAAGTGTAATTAAGACCAAGCCAAAAAAAAAAATTCCAAGGTGGTAGTCTCAGCCGTGAAGACATAGTGGTGATTCACTCGTTCAGGAAAACATACGAGCCAAATTGGATGAAGCAATATCACGGAGAAGGGGAAAGGGAAAGAAGAAAAAAGAAAGGGTAACAGAATGAGACTCCAAACAGGTTTCCACCAACCAATCCCTCTCGCTTCCAAACGATGGATCAATAAACCCCAGACACCCCGAAGGACTCGGCCGAAGAAAGGAGGGCTGACGGTCGGATGACGTAGAATGCAGAGGAGGAGGAGAGGAAGCAGAAGCAAGAGCTCTCTAACTACAACAGCAATATGTATCAAAAGTATCACAAGTACCCTTGCAGAGCCTTGGGGGATCCACCGATCGGCACATCAAAACGGAGATCCACAGCTCAACTGCAAAAGAAAAAGAAGAAAAGGTGGGCTCCCGGCCTGTCTCAGTGGACCGTCTGGGCTTGGTCTGCGCTCATCATTGTGTAAGCTCTTCGCCACACACGGCGGGCCAGACCAACAAGCAAAACAAGCCACACCTGGGAAAATAACCTGTTTCCTTCCCCCTCCTTCTTGCTGTGGCCGATCCCACCCTGACGAGGTTGGAGCAAGGAGGAGGGGGACTTGGGGAGGGGGGGGGGGAGGGAGGTTTGGTGGTCTCCCATAGGTGGGGCTGACCAATCGTCTTACACCGGCAGCCAGGCCCAAAGCCCCATATTTGGATCATGGTAACTAGCTGCACACACTCTCTCTTCCTCTCATCATCTTGCAGCAGAAACTCTACTGCAGCAGCCTGAACTGAGACATACTGTACATAATTCACTAGTACATATTTACTACTATAGCATGTACTTTACAGTATTATTTTCTATGATCTAGCATGACAACATTCACCCCCCGCCTGCCTTCTGCCCCCCCCCCTTTCTCCATCCCATCCCCCTCCACAAAAGACGAGGCGAGGCGGCTGAACGTTGTACAATTTGTAACCCTGCGTCTCATATTTTCTTTTTTGCCTCTCAAAATGTGATGTCTGCAGGCATTAACCCACACTAGACCCTATCTTGTCCAGTCCCTACGCGTTTGCCGTCCTCATTATCAGCCGTCGATGAAGTCATCCTGGCGTGCTGGCCTGGCTGGCCCCGGCCCAAGCTGCACTACATACTGCACGCCAGCCATGTTTCTTCTGTTTGCCGCCTCCCTCCCCCCTCCCCCTCCTCACACACGCTACAATGCTTATGTGTGGCTATCAACCTTTTGACTGTACATAGTACAGTACAGTATGTGCCACAAAAGAACTTGTTGCATGATGATCTCCCCTTCCCTCCCCCCAAGGGCCATATTCCCTGGCCTTGTCTTGTGCCCGTGCCGCCGATCGAGATGGCCAAAAAAAACCTGTGGCTGTGACGTAGAGATGAGGATTGCTTCTGCTCCTGTCGTGCCACTGATGACGTCCCCTTGGGGACCATCGTCGTTGACAGCCTTGGAGCTATGGTGGGGAACCTTGGCCCCAAGGGTTCTTCCTATCCATCATCGTTCCTGCCCTTTGCATCAAAGGTGATGATGGATGGGGATATAAGCTGCCATCGCGCTTTGGCACACATCCTTTCTTGAGATGAACGTTCTCTTCTGAATTCCATAATTCTCACAACAACACACTACAAAATCAACAATCATCATCATCAGCATCATAATCATCAAGTCTCATTATATCTCCCACCCATCCTACCAAACTACCACCACCACCACCACCACCACGACGCAATCATATTACCAACGCCACGTTCCTACTACTGCATCAACATCCCGTTGCAGTAACATTTCCCCTTACTCTGGTTCCAAGTCTCTAGAGAGATAAATATATATATATATATATATATATAACAAAATCAACAATATGGCGGACTCAAACCCACCCGGAGGTTGGCCATGGGGCAAGAACAAGCCTGGCGGTGACTCGGTCAAGGGAACATCTGAGGCTGCCTCGGGCGCCCAGACCCAGCTCGAGAAGGGTGCTCAGGAGCACGAGCAGCCGGGCTCCGAGGCCCAGGGCTCGCCCACACCAATCCGCATGAAAGATGACGGCGCGTCCCAGACCTCACAGTCCAGAGCGTCTGCCATGCGCAATCCAGAGTCTGTCAGCGGCAACAAGTCTGTCAAGTACGAAGACGAGCAGCCCGTCTCCGTCCAGGGCCCGGGCTCCAACAAGAGCTTCAGCCGCACCGGAAAGGACCCCTCTGTGGCCTCTGAGGCTAATGAGGCCGCAGAGTCCGTCACTGAGAAGGCCCAGTCCGCCAAGAAGGGCGACGAGGGCGATGATGAGCCCGAGGACGAGGGCAAGGACCTCACTGAGCCCGCTGAGGGTGCCGCCGACCAGGCTGGCGAGCAGACCCAGCAGGCCAAGTCCCAGACGGGCTCCCGCCTGGGCAGCTTCTTCTCCGGCGCCAAGAATGCCGCCTCTTCTCTGGGCGGCGTGGGTTCCAAGGCTGCCAGTGGTACCGGTACTGGTACCGGTGCCGGCTCGGGCGTGGCCGACTCTGTGCGCCAGCTCCAGGAGCAGCAGAGCCAGCCGGGAGGCGAGAACCTGACCCTGCCTGAGGGCGAGGAGACGGCGCAGACCAGCACGGAGGATGAGGAGGAAGACACGCCCGAGGAGACACCCGACGGGCGCCAGAGCGAGACGGCCACGTGGGGACACACCACGACCGCCAAGCAGACGGGCGACGCCGGGTTCACACAGGCAGGAGAGGATTTCACCGAAGGTGAGGGCTTGCCCGAGAGCGAAGAGCTGCGGCCCGACGATTCTATCACCCATGCAGCTGACAACTCTCGTCTGCGAGTAGGTGACCTCGAGCAGGAGGGCGTCGAGACCCCTCGCGCCGAGGGCGAGGAGGCCGGCGAGGCCACCGAGCTGCCTGAGGGCGAGACCCAGGCTGCCCTCGAGGGCGGCCAGCAGTCCGAGGTGCCCACCAGCCAGATCCCCGAGGGCGAGAACCTCCCCGAGGGCGTCAGCGCCGAGGGGCAGGAGCAGGGCGCCGAGGGCCAACAAGGTGGTATCCCCGACGATGACCAGAAGACGGTCCTGACCTCAGCCACGGGCTACGAGACCAACACCACCGCCGAGCCGGCCGAGATCGACTACTCCATCCTGAAGGACTGCAAGGTCAACAAGCTGGGCAATGTCGTCAACGAGAAGGGCCAGGCCATCGGCCGCATCACCTCGGGCATCACGCAGCACCTGATCGGCCGCAAGGTCGACGAGAACGGCATCATCTGGAACGACAGCGGTAAGGAGATTGGCCGCGCCGAGCCCATCCCCGACAACGAGCTCCAGGACCTGCTCGAGCCCAAGCCCTTCGAGTCCTTCGAGGGCAACGTCATCGACGGCAAGGGCTGGGTCCAGTGGGAGGGCCAGACCGTCGGCAAGGTCATCGACGGCGACCTGAAGCAGCTGCAGGGCAAGACTGTCGACCCTGACGGCGAGGTTCTCGACAAGTCCGGCAATGTCATCGGCAAGGCTGAGCGCTGGGAGGAGGAGGAGCCTGAGGAGCCTGAGCCCGAGGCCCCTGTTGACCTGTCCATCCTTGCTGGCAAGCGTGTCAACAAGGCTGGCAATGTCGTCGACTCGTCTGGTGTCATCTATGGCCGTGTTGTCGACGGTGACCCCAAGAAGATGGTTGGTCGCATGTGCAACAAGAACGGCGAGATCGTCAGCGAGTCTGGTGATGTCCTGGGCCACGCTGAGCTCGTCAGCGAGGGCGAGCGCGAGGGGTCCAAGGAGGGCCCCTTCGCTGAGCTGTCCGGCCTGACCGTCGCCAAGGACGGCACCGTTGTCACCCCCAGCGGCGACATTGTCGGTCGTCTCGTCACTGGCGACCCCAAGATTCTCGCTGGTCGCACTGTCGACGAGGATGGTGACGTCCTCGACCGCAATGGCAACGTGCTGGGCCACGCCGAGCGCTGGGAGCCCGAGCCCGAGGCTGAGGTCGAGAAGGAGAAGGGGCCTCTGGCTGGCCTGCACGTCAACAACGACGGTAATGTCGTCGACAAGCACGGCAATGTCATCGCCAAGCTGACCAGCGGTGACCCGCATATCTGCGCCGGCAAGGAGATTGACGACGACGGCGATGTCATCAACTCCAAGGGCATGACCGTCGGCCATGTGAACCTGCTCTCCGAAATCCACGAGGAGGAAGAGGTCGAGACCGAGGAGGAGAAGGAGGCCCGCCTGCAGAGGGAGCAGGACAAGAAGCTCGCCATCCAGATGTCCATGGCCCTCGAGCAGTGCCTCGACAAGATCAAGCCCATCTGCAAGATGATCACCAACCGGATCCAGGTCGAGGAGAGCAAGGCCGAGGATGACCGCGACGAGGAGGCCCTCGTCAAGGAGGTCCGCCCCCTGATCGAGGAGGGTGGAAACATCCTCCGCGAGGCCCACGGTGTCATCCGTGGTCTCGACCCTGATGGCCACATCCAGGCCAATGCCAAGCACAAGTCTGGCACCCGCGAGGCTTCTCCTGAGGAGTTCCACCTTGCCGAGGTTATCAAGGAGGTATGTTATTAATTTCTTCTTCTTCTTCTTCTTACCAAGGGTTTGGGGGGGGGGGGGATTGTGTATCATAATGGTCACTAACAATCAATTCTTCCAACAGCTTACTGAGCACGTCACCGAGACCATCGAGGGCGCTAAGCGCAAGCTCGACGGCATGCCTCACGCCAAGAAGGAGCTCAACCCTCTCTGGGGTCTCCTGGGCGAGCCCCTCTTCCAGATTATCGCCGCCGTTGGCCTGCTTCTCAGCGGTGTCCTGGGTATCGTCGGCCGCCTGCTTCACGGCCTCGGCCTGGGCGGTATCCTCGATGGCCTGCTGGGCTCTCTGGGCCTGAACAAGGTCCTGGACAGCCTTGGCCTCGGCTCCATCCTGGGTGGTGGCAACAAGAAGAAGAAATAGAAGTTGAGCGCTCGATTCCTCTTTCTCTTTTTTCTGGTTTGATTGATTGATAATGCCTCACTCCCTCTTTTCCGTTGACATTTTAACTCGAGCGAGTTGACTCCGATATGGTCCTGTACTTCATACCTTTTTTTATTTTATTTTTCCTTTCTCTCTCGTCGTCCTATGATGTGTTAGGAAAAGCACTATATGGGTTTGATTTATTTTCCTCTGCCTTTTTTCTTTACGATGGGGTATACGATTATGAAGTACGCACGTTTTTAAGTACTCTCGGTTTGTGTCGTCTCGTGTATGTGATGCTTTCCACACTAGGATAAGAACTTAGGATAATGATATGATACCGGCATGTGATGGAACTTTTGATGCATTCACTGTCTACTGTGTGAGGTGCTTCCGTGTTCTGCTACCTGTACGAATCCTCTTGCACCAGAACTTCATAAGAATGTATCTTCATGTCCTGTGTCTAGTGTACCTTTCATGAAAGGTTATTGTTCCCAAACGCCAAACTCCTAAAAACTCCTAAACGCCAAACGCCTTAACGCCCAAACTCCGGAACGCCCAAGTACTCCCCAGTGTCATCCGTGTATGTAGTCTTCAAAGAAAAAGTAAACCATGCCTAATAATACAAAGCCTCCATCCATCAAGGCTATACTCCACCATTCATTATTACTCACCACTCCTCATCATCTGAGTAGCCGTCCCTCACATCAAGTGTCCAAGGGTCATGAAGCCGCCGCCCTAGGTCGCACAGCCGGTGCATTACACCCCGCAGCCTACGGAAATGCAGCGTGCGCCTGACCCATCCCTCGTGCCGTTGTTCTTCTTCTTCTTCTTCTTCTTCGTCATCCTCACCAGACCCGGTGACTAGGGCGGGCTCCGTGGTCAGGACGCCCGCGAGGTAGGATGACAGGGTGAAGGGGGTGTTGTTGGGCAAGATGCGGAACGGGTTGCTTGGGAGCGGCACTAGGCGCTCGCCGAGGTCCAGGAGGGAGACGTCTGCGTCTTGGTTGATGTAGACGAGGCGTCTGGGGCTGTGCGGGCTGGAGCTACGGAGCTGGAGGCCCTGGTTGGTGGGTTGGGGTTGGGGTTGGTGGTGGCGGTGGCGGTAGCGGGTCGCGGGCTCGTTTCTCTTCCTGGAGAGTCTCCTTAGCAGGGCCTTGGTCTGAGGGCGGCGCTCTTCTCGCCCGGGGTATGGTGAGGGTGGGCGGCGGGCTTGGTATGCTGGGTAGGATGTGTGTGTGGTGGTGGACGGGGGTTTTGTGTCCTGTCTTGAGCTTGTGTCTGTGGTGGTGCTGGAGGATCTCCGCCCCGGGTATGGTGTAGGGGGGCGCTCGTCCGTATAGATGGTCCAGCAGTGCTTGCTGCTGGTGGTGGTGGTAGAGCATACTGCTCTGCCCTTGAAGAAGGGCATGGTGATTGTGGGGAACATTGTGTGGTTGCTTGTGTGTGTGTATGGGTTTCTTTTGGTGGTTGGTGGTTGTTCTTGGTGTCTGTTGTTGCTCAATGGTTGCTTCCAGTGTTGTGTGAAAGCTGCTTTTGTGGTCTGGGTATCCGATCAGAGTAGTAGTGGTGTTGGTGATAGTCCGTTTTCAAAAAAATTGGGGTTGGCAATCAAGTTGAGTTGTTCTTCAGAATTGTTGGGTTCATTGTTCAGTATGAGTATCAGGGGTGGATTACAACAGGAAAAGAGTTCAAAGTCATGCATGCTTGGGAGTAGACTGCCTATTTATAGTTTTCCGAGAAGTGCTTCCATATCACAGTTTTGGAGTGCATGACGATAGTATTGTTCAAAGTGCTGAGCTCAAGACGGAGCAAGATGTGCGTCAATGACACCGGTTCTCAGACCAGGCTGTGAAGCTATTTTACCTTTGGCTTATTGCCCTAGTTGTAGAAGGCAACAGGAAAGCTAGGACAATTTAGCAGCGACCCTAGATGGTGGAAATAAGAAGTGCTGTGCTAGGACAACTAGCTGCTGTCTGCATGATGAGAACCTAGAAACAGACCAATGGTCTGCCCAGCTATTGAATACGCCATAAGAGGATATTTTAGTCAATGGTGTGGTCACGAATTAACTTGTAATAACGATCTCGCAAATTGTCGGCAATAATTATTTAGATATTAGTGTCAACTTGGTAAGTATATGACTCTTCACCTAAACTGAAGTTCATACTTTCCCTTTTTGTGGCACAGATTGAGGATATGTTGTACATCATTGATGCTGTGATCTTCAGCCTCGCGGCCGGGCTAAGAAATTGATTCCGTATACACACCCACACACACACACACATGCACACACACACACACACTCTCTCTCTTACCTGGCTAAATAAGTAGGCAATGTGACAGTCTTCACACCATGAACCACATAATAATCTCTCAGAAATCTACATCTTGTGGGAGCATGCGTTTGAGTCAAGCCAGTCGGTTTGGCTTCCTCTCGCTCCTAGGCTATACTTACCTGCAGCTCCTCTTGACTCCTCCATGGATATCTCAAGGTGCAGTCATAAGTCTAAGAAATGGCTCTTGAAATACCTGCTATATTATTCTACCGAATAAGGCTTCACTGATGCATACTTAGACATGGTTTTAGGATTCGATAACAAAGATGGTCGTTCCATCCGTAGCCTCTGGAATAATTAATCACCTCGATTAGATATTTATTACTCGCTACATCAAGAAGTACTGTATGATCTCCAAGAAAGAGACATTCTGCCACATATGACATGCTCTCAGCCAGTGACTTTGACATGACACACCCAAGGCTTCGAGGAGCTGAAAGTTCTATCTAGAGGGGAGAGAGGGAGAGAGAGAGAGAGTCAACTTGGAGATGCCTCATGCGAATGACAGCATCATCCAAGACAGGCGCCAGGAGTATTCAAGCTTGCCCATCACCTGCCTAGAAAAACGACCGCTCAAGAAGCTTCTCGATGATGTTGAGAATAATGAACCTAAAGTGTCCTAGCTTGGGAGCAGACGACGATCAAAGTCTCAGTTTTTTTAGACTGTCATCTCAAAAGAAGGAAGGTTGGGTCAGTTTGAATTAGAGCCTCAGGAGCCTCACGGCAAGGCAAGGGGCACAGGGGCTAGGTGGTTGCAGGGATGGCACAGGCGGCATCTGCCGGAAGCTGAGCCGAGCCCTGCTTAGCTAATACAACCACCACCCGCGGCGGGCAGGAAATAGATTTTCTGGAGCTTTGGGAATTTCAATGACAGGGCCCATTCATTCATTTTCATTGTCCAACCAACCTACCAAACCCACACCACCTCGAGACCAACACATTCTGCCTCGAGGTCCTCTGGCGGCTGCCACAGCTTGAGACGCGCTCGACTAGCTCTAGAGAGGAAGCTCCTCTAGCGACAGAACTTTTGATCCGGTTGGAGGACGTTCGGCCGCTTTCAATCCGAACTCGGAAAGGGCTTGGCCACTCCTCAGATCCCCCAAGACGGCTACGACCTAAGGAGTTCCATTGTGAGAAGGGGGAGAAAGAAAGAGAGAGACAGAGAGAAAGGGGGATCGAAAGGTGTGAAGGCCATATTCAAGCCGTCGAGAGCTCTCGTCGGACGACGATTCAGGTGGGACGGGGGGTGAATTTCTCACGTCCGACAGCCGACACAACCTCGCAACGACACGCACGCACCGACACGCGACCCTACCTTCGTTCAGGTGATCAGCGTCGACTGACAGGCCCGCCAAGATGTCGTCCTCCTTCAGCATGCGCGGTCTCCTCAGATCGCTGCCCACCAGCACCACGCGCCCATCTCCACTACACACAGGCCTCCTCCTCCGAAGGACGCCCGCGACATCCTCACTTCTACCCTCCTACTGCCTACCGTCGTCATCATCTGCCGTCACCGCCGCCCGTTCCATCACAACCACCCACTCGCTCTCGGCGCGCCAGGGCAAGAAGAAGCCCGTGGCGGGCGGCAAGGCCCCTGCGAAGAAGCTCGACCCCGCCGCCGCCCGCGCACTGGCCCGCAAGCGCCGCGCACAGGCCGCGAGCAAGCTCGACCCCAAGGTCGCGGGCATGATGAAGTTCCTCTACGCGCCCTCGCAGAAGCCCCCGCCCATGCGCATGGCGCGCCAGCGCCACCTGCGCCACTGGACCATCCACCGCGCCTGGCAGCTCTTCCGCCGCCAGCAGGACGAGCAGCGGGAGCTCGACATGATGCGCATGAGCCAGAGCATGAGCCAGGCGTGCGAGAAGCTGCGCAACCTCGAGGGGCCCGGCACCCGGCCCAAGGGGTGGCTTTTCCGGAAATCGATGGAGAAAGTGGGCATGTGGGGGCCGAACGCTGTGCCTATTGAGTATGCGAGGCCGCTGGTGGAAACGCCCGGCGAGAAGCCGTGGAATCACGAGTGGAAGAGGTCATAAATTCGGTACTTGGGGAAAGGGAACCAAAAAAAAAAAAAGGGGAAATAAGGAGACGGGCGGCCGAAAGAAGATGGACGGAAACTAGGGGTTTGTGTGAGTGTGTGGTGGGTGTGGGTGTGGCGGGGTTTGGGGGGTGGG